>CM077181.1:17122523-17290023 GCA_039654105.1 Coreius guichenoti | reverse complement strand
ATTTTATTTTATTTTGTTATTTTAATGTTACTGAAAGTGGCTCCTAATATTATTTCAGAGCTTTATTTTATTTTATTTTATTTTATTTTATTTTATTTTATTTTATTTTATTTTATTATTTTAATGTTTCTGAAAGTGGCTCCTAATATTATTTCAGAGCTTTATTTTATTTTATTTTATTTTATTTTATTTTATTTTATTTTATTTTATTTTATTTTATTTTATTTTATTTTATTTTATTTTGTTTTGTTATTTTAATGTTACTGAAAGTGGCTCCTAATATTATTTCAGAGCTTTATTTTATTTTATTTTATTTTATTTTATTTTATTTGTTTATTATTTTATTTATTTTATTTATTGATTTTATTTTATTTATTTATTGATTTTATTTTATTTATCTTATTTTATTATTTTAATGTTACTGAAAGTGGCTCCTAATATTATTTCAGAGCTTTATTTTATTTTAATTAAAAAAAAAATATTTTGTTATTTTAATGTTACTGAAAGTGGCTCCTAATATTATTTCAGAGCTTTATTTTTATTTTATTTTATTTTATTTTATTTTATTTTATTTTATTTTATTTTATTTTACTGAAAGTGGCTCAGAATAATTAATAGATTTCAGAGCTTTAATTTATTTTACTTTGCTTTGAAAATAACTCCTAATAAGATTTCAGAGCTTTGGCAGAGGATTTTTCTTTTTTTTTTTTTTTTTGTAAATAACTACTTAAATTTCAGTCAAATAAAGGTATCCTACAGCTTAAGACTCTGTATAAAACATTTAAATTGTTCTTGTATTCTGTTTATTTGGAGCATGCATGGATTTTTTTTTTTCCAAATTATTTCATTTTGCTATCATGGAAAAAAAAATAAAAGCATACAGGTTTGAAATGACATGAGGGTGAGTTTTGATGAATTATACCTTTAACTATGATTTGCTAATCAACATTGGATATTTATTTAGCACTAATTTTAGTTTTATTTTTCTCTTTGCTGTATTTTATCTGCATTTAAACCCAAAAAAAGCTATAGGGCTCAAACCTCAGAACGATATACGTATGTACATCTGTGTGTATCTGTCTTTTCCAGATAAGACATTTAAATGGAATCTCCATTAACTTTCACCAAAGCCTGACCTGTTCTCACACAGAGATCCATGGGCCACTGGTCAGATTGTCATCTCTGTATCTTACTGGATACGAGTTCAGGTGTCTGTGCTGAGGTTGGTCTTGTGAATCGCTCTCCTGCTGGTTTCCCCACAGAGTGCTAATGACCCGAGAGCTGTTAGAATAACGTTAGTCCTGCTTTACCCCTCTCAAACACACACTGACCTAATAGTTTTACCACTCCTGGCGCTGTGTTTAGTGCCACTGTTTGTTCTGACGGACAGAGTGACCAGTGTTCCCCTATCTGTGCAAATCATCACCACAACACCTGCTTGAAAGCCAATCGCCTACACAGCTGTCCAAAATGTTAGTTTTTATTTCTTTTCTCTTGTTAGTTGATGATGGCGTACTGTATAACAAGCAACTATGTCAGTTTCATATTGAACAATGTTCTTATGGGTTTGCAATACCCAACATGCATTTCAGTAAAAAGCTCAGACGATTAGAATGGGAATGTTTTAGTTTTAGTATGTAGACGGAGTGAAAGGCAGAAAGACAAACAGAGAGAGTGTGTAAAAACAGATCAGCTCACCCCTGCTGTTAACTACTGCCACCTGTGCAATATACCACCACTTTCTCAAGAGAAGAAGAGGAAGAGAGAGTCTTACCCCTCCCTCTTTAAACACCTCACTGATCTAAAAACAATAACAGTTTCTTTTGGTATCCAGGGACTGATTTTCCATCTCCCATGGCTCATTTCACTAATTCTCCGCTCAGTTATGAGCGCTATAGTTCCACTGAACTTTTCCCTTGTTCGTTTGAGACTTGCTTTACACCCAATATGTTGTACAATTAATATATTTGCCAGATCAACCGTCTTTTTCTTAATTCATTATTTAATGAGAGTTTTGCAAAATTCCAATATTTTACAATGTTTCAATATTTCCAAGATGATAATTGGACACCAATTTTTGAATAAAACATGAAGGTGGGTCAAGTAAGAGATGCTTTAAAAATCATGCCTGATATTACTTACTGTTCATTTGTCATAAGACATGGAAGATCAAGTTGACTGAATTTATTTTTGAGATTTTGAGAAAAGTATGTACTTAATATTAGCATATAATAAGTACTATCATTAATAACAGTACTATTAAGAATAGTGTATAATAATAATGATAATAATATTAATGTGTATCTGTCTTTTCTTTTTTAATGTGTATATAATAATAATTGTTATTATAAAAATAATAATAATAACCATCATCATAATAATCACAATAATAATAATGTCACGGGTGGTTGCAGGAAGGAAGACGAAAATTATAGTTCCAACACAAGTTTAATATCAATGATCCACAAAACAGGCAAACAGGCAGGAGCAACACACACTAAGGGCCCTATCATACACCCGGCGCAATGCGGTGCCAGACTCGACGCAAGTGTTTTTTGCTTGTTTCAGCTTGATGCAGTTATAATTTTCATGTCCTGCACCATGTTGTTTAAATAGCAAATGCATTTGCGCCCATTTGTGCACCCATGGGCGTGCTGGTCTGAAAATGAAGTGTGTTCAGGCGCATTGTTGGCACGTTGCTATTTTGAGGCACCTGAAAACGACTGTTACTAATGTGCACCCATAGGCGGGTCCACAACACACGTACACTCTGCTTATTACACACACAGTGACGCAGCAGCACACAAACATTTTTAAATATGAAAAATCAAAGGATTAAAATGTAAAAGATTATTATTGTGTACATAAATATAAAAATCCCTACATGTCATAATGGATAGTCATTGCATGTATCAGAATTAGCCAACCTATTTGCAGTAATGACGAGCAAGCAGCCGTCATTGGACGAGCAGATCCGTTTCCTTGCTAGAGAAGCGTTCAGTTTTTCACAAGGCTTTTAAAGGGAATGGGAGATGAGACTCTGATTGGTTTATTGCACGTTACGCCCAAAACACACCCATTACTCATTAAGAGAATAGGGACAACCCTTTTGGACCATGTGCCTGATGTGCCAACCGTTTTTTCCTGTTGTTAAACTAGCAAAAGTGGATTCGGACACGCCATAAGTGCACTTGCGCCGTACGCTTTAGACCATGCGCTTAGATCGTTAAAATAGCGCCCTAAATGTGAACGTGACCGGACAGAGAATGAACGTGAGGGTAAAACTTAAATAGGAACTCAAACAAGATGAATAGAACACAGCTGAACCAAACAAACTCACAATGACCGTGACCATGGTAACAAAGGAGTGGCGGGAAAATCAAACAAAGAAACACATGAGAATGAATGAAACCAAACTAAAAGTCCATGATAACTAAGACAAACTGAACATAACTGTGACAAATAAAAATTGGTCATATATTATTTTAAGATTTATTATATATTAGGGTTTGCTACTTGTTGGTTATTTTTCCTGATTCTCCGGTCCAACTCAATCTTTTAAAAATGCAGTTACAAATGTATAGGAACAACTGAAGTTGGGAACAACTTATTAGTCTTCAAAAACAATTTTAGTGTTTTGTTTATGCGTTTCGGCTGTTTGTTCACAGAGATCCGCTTCACAGACAGCACGCCAGTACAGATTTGAGTTCTTTTTTTTTCTCCATCTTATTACGCTTGAATTATCACGCTCGTTACATCATAAGAAGAATGGCATCGCTAATGTTAGTCTCTCTGTTTATCCCAAGGATTACTGCAGTCGGCCGGATCCGGGCCGTATCCGGACCAGATGGTGGACCTTAGCCTGGACATGACGAACGCATCCCTGAAGTGTCTGTAGAGACCGTGTCAATTAAACTCCCCCCTGTAAATGCCGCATCGACACGACATCCTCATTAAACCCGTCCCCAGCGTGACGACTCCAATCTTTCGAATAATCCTACGAATATCTATTGATCTAATATGACTTCTGACCTGTAATGTTGCCAGAATCATAATCATACACTATTTGTTCATCGGCCAGAGGAGAACTGGCACCCCGACTGAGCCTGGTTTTTTTCGCCATTCTGGCCCTGAAGGAGTTTTGGTTCCTTGCCACCGTCGCCTTTGGCTTTTGGCTTGCTCAGTTGGGGACACTTAAATTTCAACTATATTACTGATCTGCCCGCATTGACACTATATGATAATTGAAATGAGCTGGATGACATCACTGTTTTCACCAGAGCGGCTGTGGTGATTTGATTTTGATTTGATTTGAATAGCACTTGAATGAATGATAGCATGATCATATACTGTAGCACAGCCAAAGGATGACAGAAAAAAATGGATGCTGCGTTAATTATTTTTAACACGTTAAACTGAAGAAAAAAAATCTCAAAATGAACGCGTTCATTTTGACAGCCCTAATCAAAATGTCTTTAAGATCATGAAAAATTCAGTCACATGTGTCTAAACTTTTGACTGGTACTGTACATGCCTGTGGCTCCTTTAAATGTATGTTGTGTATGTGGGTACATGTTCATGGATGTATCAATGATCATAAAGTTTGGAGGAAGGCAAGGCTGTAATTATGAGAGACTAAACATGTATTTATGTATTCTCAGAACTCTAAAGTAGTTTTTTTCTGGAATTATCTGATTCCATATTGTGAGATATGGCACATATTGTGCATTTGTGAGATCAGAAACAGGGAGATGTTCTGTTGAGAGACACATCCTTCTGTTCTGATGTTCTAATGTGACTCATTTACGTCAAATGTCAAACGTACATACAGGGTTGATGGTTGTTCATGAACTGATCACATCAGACTCGTACATCCCTGCCCTGCTTTCCCGCAAAAGCTTTCATTTTACTGCTGTCACAGCATCATATTTCCTCCCTCTCATTTCCTTTTACTCATCACATGACCTGACTTCCTCTTCCAGTCTGTCCTCGAACTTTTTTACAATAAATTGTAATTTTCTTTGGTTTTGAAGTAGACCCTGTAAAATCACAAAAACTGAGCAAATATCATATAAACATTGAATACATTCAGATGTCCACTCTGTGCCAACAGGAGGAACAAGAAAAGACTGTAGGCCATAATGCTGTTCCGTAGATAAAAGGTCATCGACTGAAGCCTGATGGTCCGGTACAGGAAGCCCTCAGCAGGATACTACAGTAACCCTGTGTGATTCATGCTACTGTTGTCAAGGCAACATTTAGCCTTTTCCTGTGTTAGGATATCCTGTGACCGAGGTGGAGGGATGGGAGAGAACATATGACAGGTATTCTCTGCTGGATCAGGAATGAATTCAATGAAATTTCCTATTTCTCAGAAATTTTTGTTTAATTTAAAGGAGTAGTACACACAAAAATGAATATTCTGTCCTTATTTACTCTCATGTTATTCCAATTGGGCACATCCTTTCTACTTCTAACTTTATAATACTTTTTGGTGATTTTTGTCCGTTTTGGAGCTTGTCACTATGAACTTATGTACATCCTTCAGCAAATATTACATACAGGTTTTTGAACAACATGAGGGTCAGTGAATAATTTTTAGTAAATTCATTTTTGGAAGTACAAGTATTGACATGAAAGTATCACAGGAATACCTGTGTTCGGATTTGTATCATGAATAATGAGTCTTTTCAATCATGTGGTAATAGAACAGTGAAGTCTTGTTCATCAGAAACTATATAGCCACTAGTACTCCCGATCTCCGGACGTGCATTCAGTAAACACACATCACGATGATGGTTCCTTATTAGGCCTATATGTACTATGTTATTGGACAGTGCAGCCCTGAAGCAGCTTATATTTCCCATCATTGATTGCCTGACTTCCTGCAATAATAAACAGAGCAATTGCTCCGGATGGAATATAGGAGGATATCAGGGTTTTTTGTTTTCCTTTTCACATGCTGTTTTTGTGTAATCACTCGCATATGGACAGATAAAATATCTACCCCTGGTTTTACAGACAAGACTTAAGCCTAGTCCCAGACTAAAATGCATGTTTCAGCTGTTTTAACTGAAAGCAACTTGCACTGACATCTTAAAGGGATCCTATTATGCCCTTTTATGAAGTCTTGATTTTGTTTTTGGTGTGTACTAGAATATGCTTTTATGCTTGATTGTTCAAAAAACAAATTTTTCATATATTTTACATTATTACAGCACCTCTCTCCCCAGTCTGGCCCGAACACGCCGTTTATTTTCTGTTTCAATCAAGCTCCGCCTTCCGAAATATGAAATGTGCTGTGATTGTTTAGGTGGCCCAGTGTGTTGTGATTGGCACGGCTTGGCGCGTTCAGGAAATGTCACATTCCTTACCATAACCGCACGCTCTAGTACTCGGATGTAAATATAAAGGATAATGCCAATTTCACCCTCGAAGCAACGAGCTCTTGACTGTGTTTATTCTGAGACCCAGGCATTCTAGATGGCTGAGGAGCACGGATTTGTGAAAATTTAGTTCCGCCTCCGACCGGGCCAGAACGAGCCAGTCGTTGAGGTAGTTCAAGATGTGCATTCCCATTAGTCTCAAAGGGGAAAGTGCTGCATCCATGCACTTTGTAAAAGTGCGAGGGGCCAGGGACAGTTACCGAGGTTACGAGGTTACATTAGTAACCGAGTACGTTCCCTTTCGAACGGTCAGTCGTATTGCGTCTTGCTAGACGCTATGGGAACCTATCCAGTCACGCCGTGCTATGATAAGCGCAACGACATTTACCTCTACCCAAGTTGGGACGCTAGTATAAGGGTCCCAAGCTAGAGTTTATTGACATATCGTATTAAGGGTGCCCCCTTAATACGATATGTCAATAAACTCTAGCTTAAGACCCTTAAATGTGAAGGTAAAGGGACTTATGTGCTTGCATCGCAGGGACGTTTGAGTTATAGACCCCAAAGCGCTAACTGTGAAGGGCCAGGCTCGTCGAGGCTCACCTTCTTCTTTTCTTTTTAATCACACTTCCAAACTGTAAAATCTGGCAAAGGTAGATGACGAAGACCAGCCGGCCGCTCTACAGATATCACCAATGGATACCCCGCTGGACCACGCCGAGGAGGAGGCCATGCCTCTCGTGGAGTGAGCC
The DNA here is from genome assembly GCA_039654105.1 of Coreius guichenoti. Taxonomy (NCBI): domain Eukaryota; kingdom Metazoa; phylum Chordata; class Actinopteri; order Cypriniformes; family Gobionidae; genus Coreius; species Coreius guichenoti. The sequence goes on along the minus strand of CM077181.1, from coordinate 17,282,885 downwards.
CTGACTGAGTAGTGCAGTTTTTAGTAATGAGAGTGGCTTTATTTCGTCCGTTTGCAGTGGTTCGAAGCCCCTTCAGAGCACGAAGGACCAGAGATAGGTTCCAGGAAGGCACCGTAGGGGGCCGTGGGGGGTTAAGCCTTCTGGCTCCCTTTAGGAAGCGGACAATCATGTCGTTCCTGCCCACTGACTGGCCAGCCACCAGCACATTAAAGGCGGCGATGGCTGCCACATAGACCTTAAGCGTGGATGGAGTACGGCCTGCATCCAACAGCTCTTGTAGAAACGAAAGTATCGGTGATACTTCACAAGAGACTGGGTCCTGGTTTCTGGCTGAGCACCAGCTAGAGAACACAGACCACTTAAGAGCGTAGAGGCGCCTGGTAGACGGAGCTCTAGCCTCGCTGATAGTGCTCAGGACGCTCGCTGGGAGGTCACTGAGCTCCCATCGAGGGGCCACACATGCAGAGCCCATAGTTTGGGACGGGGGTGCCAAATCGTCCTGTTCGCCTGGGAAAGGAGGTCTTTCCTCAGGGGAATTGGCCAAGGGGCCACTGAGAGCAGCTGGATCATCTCAGGGAACCAAGGCTGGGTCCGCCAGAGCGGGGCCACTAGTAGGACTGTATGTCCGCCCTCCCTGATTCTTTTTATGACTTGGGGAAGGAGCGAGACCGGAGGAAAAGCGTAAAGTGGACGGCTGAGCCAGTCGTGGGCCAGCGCATCCCTGCTCTTCGAGAAAAATATTGGGCAATGACAGTTGTCTTCGGAGGTGACGAGGTCGACATCTGCCCTCGTAAACATTCCATATCATTTGAACCGTTTGGGGATGGAGGGTCCATTCCCCTGGGGACACTTGGCACCGGGACAGCATATCTGCTCCCTGGTTCAGTCTGCCCGGCACGTGCGCTGCCCTTAGCGAGCGTAGGTTGCCATTCGCCCATAGGAGGAGACCTCTGGTTAGTTTGTACAGCCGTTTCGACCTGAGCCCGCCTTGATGATTTATGTAGGAAACCACTGACGTGTTGTCCATACGGACCAGAACATGGTGACCCGAGAGACATGGTAGGAAGGTCTTGAGGGCTATCATTACTGCCAGCATTTCCAGGCAGTTGATGTGCAACCGTGTCTCCGTGCTCAACCATGAGCCGAAGGCCGGTTCGCCCTCGCACAGAGCGCCCCAACCCGTGTTGGAGGCATCTGTGGTGACCACCATTCATCTCGAGACTGTCCCCAAGCTCACCCCTGACTTGAAGAGACTGGGTTTCGACCAGGGGGCCAGGGCTTTGACACAGCCGTGGCCTACTCTGATCAAAAAATGGCCCGAGCGCCAAGCTTGGGGAGGAACCTGTGGTTTCAGCCAGTACTGCAGGGGGCGCATGTGCAGCATACCCAGCGGACGTACTGATGAAGCTGAGGCCATGAGGCCTAGCATCCTCTGAAAGGTTCTGAGGGGTCTGTTGGTTCCCGTTTCGAACGAGCGCGCGAGCCGCCGGATATGAGCGCTCGCGTACTCTGACAGTCTAAGAGAGTCTAAAATCGCACCCAGGAAAGGGATCCTCTGCCTGGGAAGCAACGAGCTCTTGGCTGTGTTTATTCTGAGACCCAGGCATTCTAGATGGCTGAGGAGCACAGATTTGTGAAAATTTAGTTCCGCCTCCGACCAGGCCAGAACGAGCCAGTCGTCGAGGTACAAACCTGATTCCAAAAAAGTTGGGACACTGTAAAAATTGTGAATAAAAAAGGAACGCAATAATTTACAAATCTCATAAACCTATATTTTATTCACAATAGAATATAGATAACATATCAAATGTTGAAAGTGAGACATTTTGAAATGTCATGCCAAATATTGGCTCATTTTGGATTTCATGAGAGCTACACATTCCAAAAAACTTGGGACAGGTAGCAATAAGAGGCCGGAAAAGTTAAATGTACATGTAAGAAACAGCTGGAGGACCAATTTGCAACTTATTAGGTCAATTGGCAACATGATTGGGTATAAAAAGAGCCTCTCAGAGTGGCAGTGTCTCTCAGAAGTCAAGATGGGCAGAGGATCACCAATTCCCCCAATGCTGCAGCGAAAAATAGTGGAGCAATATCAGAAAGGAGTTTCTCAGAGAAAAATTGCAAAGAGTTTGAAGTTATCATCATCTACAGTGCATAATATCATCCAAAGATTCAGAGAATCTGGAACAATCTCTGTGCGTAAGGGTCAAGGCCGGAAAACCATACTGGATGCCTGTGATCTTCGGGCCCTTAGGCGGCACTGCATCACATACAGGAATGCTACTGTAATGGAAATCACAACATGGGCTCAGGAATACTTCCAGAAAACATTGTCGGTGAACACAATCCACCGTGCCATTCGCCGTTGCTGGCTAAAACTCTATAGGTCCAAAAAGAAGCCATATCTAAACATGGTCCAGAAGCGCAGGCGTTTTCTCTGGGCCAAGGCTCATTTAAAATGGACTGTGGCAAAGTGGAAAACTGTTCTGTGGTCAGACGAATCAAAATTTGAAGTTCTTTTTGGAAAACTGGGACGCCATGTCATCTGGACTAAAGAGGACAAGGACAACCCAAGTTGTTATCAGCGCTCAGTTCAGAAGCCTGCATCTCTGATGGTATGGGGTTGCATGAGTGCGTGTGGCATGGGCAGCTTACACATCTGGAAAGGCACCATCAATGCTGAAAGGTATATCCAAGTTCTAGAACAACATATGCTCCCATCCAGACGTCGTCTCTTTCAGGGAAGACCTTGCATTTTACAACATGACAATGCCAGACCACATACTGCATCAATTACAACATCATGGCTGCGTAGAAGAAGGATCCGGGTACTGAAATGGCCAGCCTGCAGTCCAGATCTTTCACCCATAGAAAACATTTGGCGCATCATAAAGAGGAAGATGCAACAAAGAAGACCTAAGACAGTTGAGCAACTAGAAGCCTGTATTAGACAAGAATGGAACAACATTCCTATTCCTAAACTTGCAACTTGTCTCCTCAGTTCCCAGACGTTTGCAGACTGTTATAAAAAGAAGAGGGGATGCCACACAGTGGTAAACATGGCCTTGTCCCAACTTTTTTTAGTAATGAGAGTGGCTTTAATTCGGCCGTTTGCAGTGGTTCGAAGCCATGTGTTGATGCCATGAAATTTAAAATCAACTTATTTTTCCCTTAAAATGATACATTTTCTCAGTTTAAACATTTGATATGTCATCTATGTTGTATTCTGAATAAAATATTGAAATTTGAAACTTCCACATCATTGCATTCTGTTTTTATTCACAATTTGTACAGTGTCCCAACTTTTTTGGAATCGGGTTTGTAGTTCAAGATGCGCATTCCCATTTGTCTCAAAGGGGAAAGTGCTGCGAGGGGCCAGGGACAGTTCGAATGGTAGGACTGCATACTCGTAAGCCTTCCCGTCGAACGCGAATCTCAAGAACGGTCTGTGACGGGGAATTATCTGGATATGAAAGTAAGCATCTTTCAGATCCACTGAGAAGAACCAATCCATCTGGCGAACCTACGCGAGGATTTGCTTCAGCGTTAATATTCTGAAAGGCCATTTGATAAGGGGCTTGCTCAGATGTCTGAGGTCTAGAATGGGCCTGAGGCCACCATCTTTTTTGGTAACAAGGAAGTAGCGGCTGTAGAAGTCTGACTCGCTCTGGGCTGGCGGCACCGCCTCTATAGCCCCTTTTTCCAGTAAGCTCATCACTTCGGCGCGGAGGACGTGAGACACGTTGCTCCTTACTGAAGTGTGTATTATGCCCGCGAAGCGGGGTGGGTTGCGAGCAAATTGGAGCGAGTAGACTTGCTCTATTTTGTTTATAACCCATCGTGACACAATCCCTGGTGTGTCACGATGGGTGTTTCCAAGCCTCGGCCAGGTTGGCCAAGGGTTTCATAGTGTCGAGTGGTGGCGCGCTGCATTTGAGCAGGGCGCCGACCCTCGTGTGGTGTGGAAGAGGAAGAGTGCTCTTTTGTTGAGTATTTATGTTTTTTATTGGGTTCGCTATAACAGCGGTCGAGTGTAAGGGGACGTGCGCTTGAGCGGTCTCTGTGCTTACACTCGCAACAACAATAACATTCTCTCCCTCGGCCGGAACTGAATCGGGCCGCTGGGGGGAAACTCTGAGCATTTTGGAGGGTGGTCTGGCCTCGGCGAGACTTAGTCCTCCTCTCTTTCTGCTCTGCAGATCAGGACTGCTTCCTCTGCTCAGGGTTCAGTGTTATCTTAGGCCGGGGTCCCTGACGCTTGGGTGCGAAGAGTTTAGTCTGACTGGGGCGCTGCTGCTGCTCAGGTGCTGGGTGGGGCTGAGTAGCTGCAGGCGCTGGCATTGTCTGTTGCTGAGTCAGTCTGCTTTTCTGGCGACTCGAGTAAACAGAGCTGGAACGTTTCGGCAAAAAGTGTCGCATAGCCTGGGACACCTTTTGTGCCGTGGTGAAGTGTCTCTGCAAAACCATCCACCGCAGGGCCGATGAGACCGGTGGGGGAGATAGGAGAGTCAAGGAAGGCGGTCTTGTCAGCGTCCTTGATCTCTGTCAAGTTGAGCCACAGGTGTCGCTATAAAGCCACAAGGTTGGCCATAGATCTGCCTATGGCCTGGGCGGTGGCTTTCGTAGCGCGCAGGGCCAGATCTGTGGTGCTACGGAGGTTGCGGAAAGCTTCCGGGTCAGGTCCAGTTTCGTCCATAGCACAGAGGAGCTTGGCCTGAAAAACCTGGAGGACCGCCATCGAGTGGAGGGCAGAGCCTGCCTAGCCAGCGGACGCATAGGCCCTACCCGCTAAGGCTGATGTCGTTCTGCAGGGCTTAGACAGGTGGAAAACTTTAGCTTTCTATCCGACCATCGAGGGGGGGCAAAGGTGCGTAGCCACAGCTTCCTCCAACGGAGGCAGCTTTTCATAACCTTTTTCCTCTGCGCCGTCGATGGTCGAGAGCGCAGACGAGGAAGATGAACGCAGGCAGGGAAGAGTAGGGGTCTCGCCACAATTTCGCCAGTTCTTTGTGGACTTCCGGGAAGAATGGGTCTCCGTCAGACCCACCGAATGAGACGAGACCCTCGGCGTCGAGCAGGGGGTGCTGGTCCAAGCGGGAAAACAGCACAGGCAACACATCTCTCTGAGGAGACAGTGAGGCATGCGGGCACTGGGCTGGCGTGAGCTCACTGGCCTCCATATACTCGGCCCTCTGACTCCGCCGTTTTTTCCGAGGCTTGACAGGAAAAGGGAACGGGAGAGCGCGAGGGGTGGAGTCGCGCTCTGAAAAGAGCACTATCCTCGAGCGGAGAGAGGAGAGCGGCATACTCTCGCAGTGAGAGCAGTCGGACCCAGTAAGAGCGGCGTCAGCGTGGGCTTTGCCCAGGCAGACAACACACTTGCCGTGACTGTCTTCGTCATGCAGAATGGCTCTGCATGTGCCACAGGTGTGGCATGACATTTGAAACAACGCCGCTGCTCTTTTTGTGAGAGAGAGAGAAAAAGGATACGCCGGTGTTTCACCGGAGAGCACAGGGGAGACAGCGCGACAGCTTGCGGAATCGCTGGCGATTGAGCACGCTGATCAGGCAGGCCGCTGGCTCGTTCGCTGGATCAGGCCGGCTGCTGGTTCACTTGCTGTTCCGCTGCAGGCTCTGCTGACTTCGGTGAGAAGGTGTGGGCTTCGAGTAGTGGATCATCGAAGGTCCGTAGATCGTCGCTGAAGGAGATTAATCTGAATCCATGGCAATTCGAGCGCCTTTTATAGGCAGATGCCACACCCATTCTTGCGGGTTCTGCACTCAGCTCGGCGGGCTTCGCACTGATTGGTTCACGCAGTTCCCGCTGACCAGCCAATAGTGTGCGAGTAAGCCTCAGCACTGTTATGGCTGTGCAGTAAGCACTGCGTTATTTCATAAAAGGCTTCAGTATTTCGGAGAAAAGGAGTTTTCCCCATAGCATCTAGCAAGATGCAATATGACTGACCATTCGAAAGGGAACCAAGGTTAATTTTCCTAAGGGGCGGTGAACTGTCTTACAAAAGCGAGAGCTTACAAAAGCTACAGTAAACACTACATCAGTACTGTAATGTTAGTTAGCAGGCATGCGGAGGCAAAGCTTTTCCCTTTGTTTACATCGTAGCAACAACATAAAACTTATAATTGGAACTGTTAATAGAAAATGCAACTAGAAATAATAAGACATGCTTACAAGATGTGATCCATAAACAACAGATTGTCCCGACAAAGTGGGAAGTGCTCCATTTTAGGTGAAGCATTGTACATTTTTAGTTCCTGGAAGCTGTTGAATGTACGTAAAATGTGCAGCACAGAGAGAAACGCTGGGGTTATAATGTTCAGGAACAGTGTTTAAAGTAAATTTTAACCACTCTAAGTTTGTCAGCCTTAGGAAGGTCAAACAAATGAGTTTTGGAAATGGGGTAGACAAAACAGTGTCTCTTTGACATAGCAACAACACTGTATTCTCTAATGCAGCTAAACCAGGCCTCGTCCCCTTTTTTGTGTATTCCATGGGCACAGATTATTTAAATGAGTAACATTGTGACTTCATAAGATCCAGAAAAAAACGTGTTGTAGTCCAAACGAGCCATTTGTTGTAGTTCTTGGAAAGTGGATTCTGTTAAAAAAAATATCTCCCTTTGAAGTGGACTTTGAGCTTTGTAACCTTGCAGATCTGCAGATTTTTATGCTCAAACAACAACATTACACACTAACTAAAGTTGAAAAAGTGAAAAAGCATAATAGGACCCCTTTAAAATATATCAGTGGCATTTTTTTTGTCTCAAGATGCACACCAGTAATGTTTTTTTCTAAGGCATGTTTATAAAAGCTACTTAAATATCCTAATTGAACTAAGGCCTAATCCTGGCTTAATATAAACCCTGTCTGTGAAACCAGGCCCTAATGTTCTTATTCCTTGAAAAATGTAAAGGACAACCAAACCTTTAAATAAAGGGATAGTTCACCCAAAAATATCTGTCATCATTTACTCACCCTCATGTCATCCTCTATTACTTTCCCTCTACTTACTTACTTGCTTACTTGCTTAAGGGCTGCTGGCTCAGTGAATCATAGCAAAAAATGGCATTGCATGCAAAACTTAAGTATAGTTGAAACTAAATTTAAATTCCCCAGCTTGTAGAATGTCTCATAAAGGTTAAAGGTTAAGGTGGAGAAGGACACATATATTTTAGACTGCAGATATGATCTATTAAAAAAAGGAAATGCATTTCCTCACAGGCTGACAGCTCTTTAAAGAAATCCAAATCGAATGACCCCGGGTTATGCTGCTTGTGCATAGAAATGCCCTTCAATCTAGAATCAGGACAGTTTTTAGTTGAGGAAAGCTTTTTTTTTTGTTCCTGTTTACAAGTCAAGGTTACAGGGTTTGCCACAGGAATGATGGATGTTTTTGGGTAGAAGAAATTGCATATTCATGTTCATTAAGTGTTGCCGCACTAATTCATATTAATATTGTGAGGGTGGTGAAAAATTTCAAACATTTTCAACCAGAAAAATAATTTCCTGCCCGTTTTTTCCTTGTTCATTGAGAGCCGCAGGAGAGGTCATGTCCTTGTGTGTGTGCAGCTTTAAATCGATACAGGAAATGACCCTGAGAGAATTCAATGTGTGTGTGTGTATGTTTGTATGTACCAAATGTGTGTTTGATTAAACTATACATAAAACTCTTTCAGTCTTACATTTATAAATGGCATCAAGCCAGATGTCCTTTTCTTATTTCCAGGAGTAATCTGTTTAATAAAGCTTTAATGATATTCTATAGACCAGCTCTGCAATTTTTGCAATAGACTGTTCCACCACTCCATAAAAATGGTGGGATAGATGATGATGTGTTTGTTTACTGTGGCTAAATATGGTAACTTCAGTATATTTTTCTCAGTAAACACTTTCTGAAGAAAATTGTTTCCCCCAGCTGCTGTAATGACAAATGAACAGACTGTTATTTTGATTTTTTTTTGTTGCATATAAAATTTTTATAAAGTTCAAATGAGCTTGCGTTGATTAAAAGTATCAGGTCCAAGGCTTGGATATCAATCATCAGCTCAAACTTTCCCCACAAGCCTCTGAGGTTTCAGTAGCCACGCTAATGTACAGTGGGGAGAACAAGTATTTGATACACTGCCGATTTTGCAGGTTTTCCTACTTACAAAGCATGTAGAGGTCTGTAATTTTTATCATAGGTACACTTCAGCTGTGAGAAACGGAATCTAAAACAAAAATCCAGAAAATCACATTGTATGATTTTTAAATAATTAATTTGCATTTTATTGCATGACATAAGTATTTGATCACCTACCAACCAGTAAGAATTCCGGCTCTCACAGACCTGTTAGCTTTTCTTTAAGAAGCCCTCCTGTTCTCCACTCATTACCTGTATTAACTGCACCTGTTTGAACTCGTTACCTGTATAAAAGACACCTGTCCACACACTCAATCAAACAGACTCCAACCTCTCCAAAATGGCCAAGACCAGAGCTGTGTAAGGACATCAGGGATAAACTTGTAGACCTGCACAAGGCTGGGATGGGCTACAGGACAATAGGCAAGCAGCTTGGTGAGAAGGCAACAACTGTTGGCGCAATTATTAGAAAATGGAAGAAGTTCAAGATGACGGTCAATCTCCCTCGGTCTGGGGCACCATGCAAGATCTCACCTCGTGGGGCATCAATGATCATGAGGAAGGTGAGGGATCAGCCCAGAACTACACGGCAGGACCTGGTCAATGACCTGAAGAGAGCTGGGACCACAGTCTCAAAGAAAACCATTAGTAACACACTACGCCGTCATGGATTAAAATCCTGCAGCGCACGCAAGGTCCACCTGCTCAAGCCAGCGCATGTCCAGGCCCGTCTGAAGTTTGCCAATGACCATCTGGATGATCCAGAGGAGGAATGGGAGAAGGTCATGTGGTCTGAGGAGACAAAAATAGAGCTTTTTGGTCTAAACTCCACTCGCCGTGTTTGGAGGAAGAAGAAGGATGAGTACAACCCCAAGAACACCATCCCAACTGTGAAGCATGGAGGTGGAAACATCATTCTTCGGGGATGCTTTTCTGCAAAGGGGACAGGACGACTGCACCGTATTGAGGGGAGGATGGATGGGGTCATGTATCGCAAGATCTTGGCCAACAACCTCCTTCCCTCAGTAAGAGCATTGATGATGGGTCGTGGCTGGGTCTTCCAGCATGACAATGACCCGAAACACACAGCCAGGGCAACTAAGGAGTGGCTCCGTAAGAAGCATCTCAAGGTCCTGGAGTGGCCTAGCCAGTCTCCAGACCTGAACCCAATACAAAATCTTTGGAGGGAGCTGAAAGTCCGTATTGCTCAGCGACAGCCCCGAAACCTGAAGGATCTGGAGAAGGTCTGTATGGAGGAGTGGGCCAAAATCCCTGCTGCAGTGTGTGCAAACCTGGTCAAGAACTACAGGAAAAGTATGATCTCTGTAATTGCAAACAAAGGTTTCTGTACCAAATATTAAGTTCTGTTTTTATGATGTATCAAATACTTATGTCATGCAATAAAATGCAAATTAATTACTTAATCATACAATGTGATTTTCTGGATTTTTGTTTTAAAAAACAAAACCGTCACTCCGTCACTCACAGTTGAAGAGTACCTATGATAAAAACTACAGACTTCTACATGCTTTGTAAGTGGGCAAACCTGCAAAATCGGCAGTGTATCAAATACTTGTTCTCCCCACTGTAAATAGCTTGAAGTCTACAAACCTTCAATCACTTTTAAATGCAAAAAAAAAGGGCTTAATATAATTGTGAAACCCATGTTTGTGTTTTGATATACTGAACATTTCCTCATGTTGTTCATAATGCATATGATATTTTATTTGTCTCTGAAACACAAAATGAGATGATTAACAGAATGTCTGGCTACTTTTGAAAGATTTTGAGTGCATTTTGAGTTTTGAGATTCTAAGTGCAAAAAAGTAGTCCATACTACTTGTCCATGCTACATTGCGATGGACTAGTGTACAAGTCTTCTGAAGCCAAACGATAGCTTTGTGTCACAGGCCAAAACATTTTTTTTTATTTATTTTTTTTTTTATTATTTTTTTTTTACATCAAATCTCATTTTTTTTGGTGAACTAAAATGATCTCTTAAAGGGATAGTTCACACAAAAAAATCATTAATTACTCACCCTCACGTCGTTCCAAACCCGTAAGACTTTTGTTCATCTTTGGAACACAAATGAAGATCTTATTGATGAAAACTGAGAGCTTTCTGTCCTACAATATACAGCTACTCATACTACCACTTTGATGCTACAAAAAGTTAGTAAAGAGATCGTAAAACTAATCCATATGATTTAAGTGGTTTAGTCCAAATTTTCTGAAGAGACTCGATCGCTATATATGATGAACAGATTTAGGCTTTTATTCACATTTAAACATTGATCAGCGAACATAAACAGAAGCTCAGCCGAGCCTGCTTGATACGCGAGAACAAACCTCTTGTGGAAGCTCAAACGAGCTGCGTAACAAACGAGAATGAACCTCACTGGTTCTTGCAGAAGCTCAAATGTGCTTCGTAACACTAGAATGAACCTCATTGGTTCTTGCGGAACCTCAAATGTGCTGCGTAACACTAGAATGAACCTCACTGATTCTTGTGGAAGCTCAAACGTGATGTGTAACACACGACAATGAACCTCATTGGTTCTTGCGGAAGCTCAAATGTGCTGCGTAACACACGAGAATGAACCTCATTGGTTCTTGCGGAAGCTCAAACGTGATGCGCAACACACGAGAATGAACCTCATTGGTTCTTGCGGAAGATCAAATGTGCTGCGTAACACTAGAATGAACCTCATTGGTTCTTGCAGAAGCTCAAACGTGCTGCGTAACACGAGAATGAACCTCACTGGTTCTTGCGGAAGCTCAAACGTGCTGCGTAACACGAGAATGAACCTCATTGGTTCTTGCGGAAGCTCAAACGTGCTGCGTAACACGAGAATGAACCTCAATGGTTCTTGCAGAAGCTCAAATGTGCTGCGTAACACACACGAGAATGAACCTCATTGGTTCTTGCGGAAGCTGAAACGTGATGCGTAACACACGAGAATGAAGCTCATTGGTTCTTGCAGAAGCCCAAATGTGCTGCGTAACACTAGAATGAACCTCACTGGTTCTTGCAGAAGCTCAAACGTGATGTGTAACACACGAAAATGAACCTCATTGGTTCTTGCAGAAGCTCAAATGTGCTGCGTAACACTAGAATGAACCTTATTGGTTCTTGCAGAAGCTCAAACGTGCTGCGTAACAGGAGAATGAACCTCAATGGTTCTTGCGGAAGCTCAAACGTGCTGCGTAACACGAGAATGAACCTCATTGGTTCTTGCAGAAGCCCAAATGTGCTGCGTAACACACGAGAATGAACCTCATTGGTTCTTGCGGAAGCTCAAACGTGATGCGTAACACACGAGAATGAATCTCATTGGTTCTTGCAGAAGCCCAAATGTGCTGCGTAACACACGAGAATGAATCTCATTGGTTCTTGCGGAAGCTCAAACGTGATGCGTAACACACGAGAATGAACCTCATTGTTCTTGCAGTAGCTCAAATGTGCTGCGTAACACTAGAATGAACCTCATTGGTTCTTGCGGAAGCTCAAATGTGCCGTGTAACACACGAGAATGAACCTCATTGGTTCTTGCAGAAGCCCAAATGTGCTGCGTAACACTAGAATGAACCTCACTGGTTCTTGCAGAAGCTCAAACGTGCTGCGTAACAGGAGAATGAACCTCATTGGTTCTTGCGGAAGCTCAAACGTGCTGCGTAACACGAGAATGAACCTCATTGGTTCTTGCAGAAGCTTAAATGTGCTGCGTAACACTCGAGAATGAACCTCATTGGTTCTTGCGGAAGCTCAAACGTGATGCGTAACACACTAGAATGAACCTCATTGGTTCTTCAAGAAGCTTAAATGTGCTGTGTAACACTAGAATGAACCTCATTGGTTCTTGCACATCAAGCGAACATGCTTGAGCTTCCATTTACCACAACTGATGTGTGAGTTGATGAATGTTTATATGTGAATAATGCTGCCCTTCACATGCTATCGGAAATTTCCTACTTCCCACTTCTGAAGTCGTGATTAAGAGCTTGTTGCATTCAAGTGCTTTGTTGTCAGAATGAACAGGAATCATGCAGGACAGCAGGTTTACTCTTGCCTATTTATTGGGAATATCTTATTAAAACCAGTATGTAGTGTCACATGCACTGACAACCATATAAACATTTACAATGCTATCCAGATAGTCCGCTTTCTGCCAATTCTGTAATTTGGGTCAAATGCAGGCTATTTTTGCTGTGTATAAAACATACTATACGCTTCAAATGATTACTTGTATATGTAAATATGAACTACATTAATGAAAAGACAAGACGATCTAGCTGTTTTGGCGGAAAAAACTAATAAATCATACCTGACACAACAGTAGTTGTATGTTTAAAGTTTATAGCACGCCCATCTCGGGAATTTGGGTATCAAAATTATTTTCGAATTTCCCAGTGGTAAACACGATTGTGGTATTTACGATAATTCCGATAGCACGTGAAGGCAGCATAAAAGCCTAAATTCAGTCTGTTCATCATATAAAGCAATTGAGTCTCTTAAGAAAATTTTGGACTAAACCACTCAATTCATATGGATTAATTTTACAATCTCTTTACGAATTGTTTGAAATGTCAAAGTGGTAGTTGCGTAGCTATCAACGGAGGGACAGAAAGCTCTCAGATTTCATAAAAACGATCTTCATTTGTGTTCCAAAGGTTTGGAATGAGGCTGAGTAATTAATGAAAGAATTTTAATTTTGGGGTGAACTATCCCTTTAAGTGCTAAGTTATGCTAATTGTTCCAAAATAAGACATTTAAATAAATCAAAAATATGATGACTGTCTATATTGCTTGCATTGGCTATACTGGAGCTCTTTGTTATTGCTGACTGACAAGAAGAAGTGGGTGGTTATTTCATTTATTTACTTTTGTTCTTCATCCAATGGCAATTTTTAAACAATATAAATTGTATTAAGAATACATAAAGGTCATGTCATTTAAATATACTCTCTCTTTTACTAACCGTGCACAAGCAATAAAACACTTTTGTGTTCTATGTGATAGGAATGCTTAACTTGGATGCGCCTCCGCTCAGCTCTTGGAACTGAATGCTTTTCTGTGTAACATTCCAGATGACGGACCCTGTGATCTTTGGAATATATTTATTGCAAATCTTTAAGGAAACAATGAAAATGGATAAAACACACTCAAGTCAACTGGACCCACTCTGTCTGACTTTCATGCTAATCACTGCACATTTCCTTACGCCCCCCATCAGCATGCAGACTGACCTTCCAGACGAGCTCTCACCTGCAGAGTCTGGCAAACATCACCGGAATTGCACTCTCCCATATGAAGCACCATTATTGCAAATGTGATGTATCACATTATTCTGTTGGAACAAATGTACACATTTCTACAGAGCTCAATTCGCCTTTTACTCATGCACAAACACACTGAGGGTTTGATATTAATCCCAAGTTCAAGAGCGTCCTGACGTCAGCGTGTACTCAGGTGGGGTTACACCATCATCAGCCCTTGAGACCCGCAGCCTTGTGCTTAATTTAGAGCTGTAACTAGGAGGGTCCCCTCATCTATTCTGTGTGTGTGTGTGTGAGATTGTGTGAAAGCAAGAAGGGGTGTGGCATACACAACTACCATCAGACATACAATTTCATGGGATTTACTCTCATCCAGGATCATGTCTCGTTCTCACAGGATATTGGATGGTGTATTCCAGGTCTTAAGACTCCTCTGACAACATCCACTGTGAGGTAAAACCCTCTGATTCCCCCAATTTGTAATGATTCTACTGTTTGTTAGGTTTTAATTACGTACCTTTAGTTTTGTCTTTGTCGGAGACTTATTGCCCTGGTAACAAGACTGTGATGGCTGCAGGTGTTGAACGGACCGAGAACATCAGAGATTTGGCAAATCCAGCTGTTATAAAGGTGGATGACGCAGGGATATCCAGACACAAGCCCTGCAGGCCGACCGAGAGTAGATGTGCACTGAGACTTGCAATAATAGTAAGTTAATGCCCATGTGTAATATCATAGCTAAGGTGGAGAAGCAATACATTAGTGATAGTATTTATACTAAATAGACACCAGTGAGCAAGAGTGTTTACTATGTTTTGAGAGAACTTTTGATATCCTTAGTATCCTATGGAAGAGGCTAAATTCTGGATTTTACTGAGAAACTCACATAAATAGCAACATCTGTGAACATGGCATATAAAAGCTGTTTTTTCTTATTCTAAATGAGCAGAAATTAAGGATTTTTTTGTTATCATAATGCATAATTAAATCAGATGTAGTGAAACACTTTACAAAAATGTTAAATTTTTAACACTAGTTAATGCATTTTTTGAATTTTTTAAACAGCAATTGTTAATTTATAAAATACTGTTTATTATTAATTCAAATTTGTTTGATACATTAACAAAGGTTTTATTTATTAATACAACAAAATTATTTTAACACATTTTGTTAAGCTAGGTTAATGTTATTTTATAAAAGTACTGTTCATTGTTAATTCATATTAGTTCATGACACATTAAAGTTTTATTTATTTATACAACTTAAGATGTTTAATATTTATATGTATTAGTGTCTAATGTGGAAATTAACATTAGATTAATACTGCAGAATTATTTTTCATTGTTAGTTCGTGATACCTAATGCATTAGCTAATGTTAAGGAACAAAACCATATTGTAACCTTACCATTATATCCAAATTTGTTTTTAAAAATCATGTATTTTATTTTGGCTGATCCGTTTTTAGTTTTTTTTTATAATATATTTTATGATAATTTGATGTAGAAATTGAGAAATTGAAGAAAGTGGAAATAAATTAACTGCTCTCCGTGCATATGTATGAGACCATCTTTCTTAAATGCTTTTTATTGTTCAAGGTAATTGTGCTATTTATATCATGCCATGTGACTGGAATAGAGCGGGACTTTGTTCAGCCATAATGCATATTGAATCGTAATGTAAATGCCATGGTGATTATCTCATTGAGAGATGGTTTTGCTGACAGACAGTAGGATGGTTCTATGTGATCATCTTATTCCAGAGGGACTAGTTAAGGGTGAGCGCGCTCGCTTGTGCCTGCTGGCTAAATTCTGGGCCATTAGGCAGGAATACATATCTACCAGCTGTTCAGATGTTTGAATGTGCGTGTCACTGCAAGGTTTTAATGTCCACCATTCCCTTTGTGCATTTCTTTTTAATTAAGAGCGAAAGATGGTTGTTAGTAGCGCTGTGGAGATATGTCTGACCTTGCTTTCTGAGGGCTTAATGTTGACAAATGTCCCATTCGCCTCTTTCAACACAGTCTGTCTATAAAGCGCTGCTCTGGCAGATAGCTATCAGGGGATTTGACTGTACCGGTTTTCAAAGACTTCACAAAGACTTTATATACTCACTGTTCTTACAGAAGCATACTACACAATGATTACTTTACAGAATATCACAAATGTAACAAATTTTATTGTACAATTTAACATTTTCTTTTAGTGTGTAAAATTGTTTTATAAAATTAAACTAGATAAAAATGCCTATGGTTCTTTACATAGAAATCACATTTCCTAACATGTTTATATGGCATTGCTAGAGTGTTGTGTTGTAGTTGCTAGGGTGTTGCTAAGGTGTTCTGGGTGGTTTCCGGGAAGTTTCTAGGAAGTTACTAGAACATTGTGGATGGTTGCTAGCTGGTTGCTAAACTAAGGTTTCTGAGGAGTTGTCAGAGGGTTGCTAGGTAGTTATTAATGTGTTCGGAGTGTTTTAAGGGAGTTGTTAGAGAATGTTGTGGGTGGTTGCCTTAGGTTGATAAGGTTCCTTATAGTTTCTAGGGAAATACTAGAGCATTTTGGTTGGTTGCTAGGGGGTTGTTAAGGTTGTAGGGAGTTGCTAGACCATTGTGGGTAGTTGGTAAGGTTCTGCATAGTTCCCAGGGAGTTACTAGAACATACTGGGTGCACTGTAAAAAATTATATGATCAATAAGTTATGACAACATATGTTTTTACATTACTTTAACTTTTTTAAGTTAAACAAGATTCAACTTAATGTAATTTAAGTTGAAATGACTTAAAATGAGTTTAAATGAAGTTGATTGTACTTAAAAATTTAAAGCTGCATTTTTTTTTTTTTTTACAGTGTGATATCTAGGGAGTAACCAGCATTGTGGGTAGTTGCTAAGGTTCTGCATAGTTTCTAGGGAGTTACTACAACATATTGGGTGGTTTCTAGGGAGTTCTCACAGTCCTGAGCTATTTCTTAGAATGCTGTGAGTGGTTACTTTCTAGAGTTTTGCTAGAAGGCTACTTAAGTGTTCTGAATGATTTCTAAGGATTTTTTTGAACATTGTAGTTGGTTTTGTAGTCTTAAGTTTCTGAGGCGTTTCTAGGGAGTTACTATAGAATTGTAGGTGTTGCTAGCATGTTGATAAGATGCTCTGAGTGGTTTCTAAGGAGTTATTGAAATTTTTGTGAGTGTTTGATGGGCTGTTGCAAATGTGTTCTGTGGGTGTTTGCTATGATTATGCTTAGTTTCTAGGGTGCAACTAAAGCATCATGGGTGGTTGCTATGGTGTTGCTAAGGTTCGTATTGGTTTAGAGGGAGTTGATGGAACATTGTGGGGGTTGTTAACTGGCAAGCATCACTAACTAAATATTACTCAGGCCCTGCATTTTGGTCAATCGGATCACAAGTGGACGACGCTAAATACAGGTGTAAACGGGGTCTAAAACATTTTGAGCTTTTCCACTTTCGACCACTTCCAGAGGTAGTCGAAAACACATTTGACCGGATTGCATTTGAAGTGTAAACGCTCGTGTGGTTGAATGTGTTTGTACAGCCACAAAAGACCGCCTACTCCCTGCCTACTGACCTGGGAAGCGAGTTAGCCAGACGGGATTTTAACTTTGTCAGCTGGAGACCCAAGTTTGGTTTGAAGACAAAAAACGTACCAAGCACAATGTTCTCTCACCATTCCTGCTTTCTAACACGTACTCACCGTGTTCAGTGGCGTCTTGCGGCTGTCAGAGCAGAAACGAAAGTTGATGCTCTCCATATGTTTTCCATCGTCTCCGGGCGTGTTCCTGTGTAAATTGCGCAAGCTTATTTCATTAGATTGAAAGATCTGAAAAAGCACATACATTTACCCGCCCATAGACCCTCCCCTCGAAGAAATCAGGACAGAAGTGGTTGAAAGTGGACAAAAGAGACTGATTAAAACACCAGGTGTAAACGGGTATGTGTCTCCCTTGTCTACTTGTGATCCAATCGACCAACGCATCTTAATACCAGGTATAAACAGGGCCTGAGATTAAACCTTTGCATAAAGAAAATTATTAGACATCTGTTGATTTATTGTTTAGCATCAAAGTACAAACATTAACAGTGTACATAATAAATGTTAGACAGACGTCCAATGACCACAGAATTCAGACTCTGTGCTTGTGTTTTCCATGTGTAGATTTATAATGCAACATTACACCTTTCATTGGCTGGAGCTGGCCGCTAACATGTGGCCATGAGTGTCTCGCATTGGATACAGCTCCAAATGACTTCTTGTAAAACTCAATCGCTTTCGAGGAAGGAAGCAATCAAACCATAGTTTTGAAAACATGTTACATGCTATCTTGTGCTGGGTTTCTGGTCTGGCTGACTTCCACATGGCAATATGGATTCACAAAATGCCAGATTTCTTCTTGGTAGTTTGTCTCTGTGTATGGTGTAACAGTCTAGTTGGTGTTACATCACATAAGTATGGACTTGGAGAGCTGAGGGTGCCATTTGGGAATAAGCATCCAATCAGATTATAACTGACAATTTTCAAATGCTTTTGCCATTTTGTGTATGATATACACCAGGCGTTCTGTGGGCAGTCTGGGATCACTGTGACAAAGAATCTGAGTAATCAATTTCTAACTTATTTTTCACTCTTTCTTCCTCCCTTTATATTCCCAATTATTTCTATCAAAACATGGACCATGAGAGTCAGAGAAACTTGCCCATGTTGCATATTTTGTCTCTTCAAGTTGCTTCAGAATGAATGAGATGCCACATACAACTCCCTGAAAATCTTATCTGTTAACATTGAATCATATTAATAGTTCATATACCATGGAAAAAAACTGTCTCAAAATGCATGTTGCATTTCATTTTTTTGCCACTAATCTTTTTCCAGAATGTTACCTTAAATTTCGTCCCATGAAAGACATATTCATAGCGGTGAATTACAGCGGAATTCAGGGAGCCATTTAAAATGTGGCCTTTGCGAGGTTTATTAGTATTATTCATGTATGTTGTACGCATGGAGTCACTTAAACTATTCCATGTAATTGCTTCCACTTTTCTTAAATGGCATATGGGTAGTTGCACACATGGGTAATTGATTCGTGACAGGAAAAGACCTCTGGATTGTTGTAGAAAGTATGCAGCCTGTCTCTTGCTGAAACTTTGTGTTACTGAACAGTGAGCTAATGACCATAGTGGTTTCTGTCAGGATAGAGGATTGCTTTGAAATGGTTGCTGACAGCTGACCATTGGTTGAAATTCAGTTCCTAATGAGCCTTTGCTAAAGCTACATTGTTGTCTCACATGAAATAATTTCTTATTTTCATTTCTATTATTGCATCTTAACATTTCTCTTACATTTAAAGTTACTGAATACCACACACACACACACACACACACACACAGTGTGGTTGTGTTGATGGTATTTACTTGCGGAATTTGGAAGTTAAGAATTGTAATGTGTTCCTTATAAAACAGCATTTAAAACTTCTTTCAGTGTGAACATTTCTATTTCTCTATATTTCAGTGACAGTTTCGTGAGAGTTTTTCCCAAGCTCAATAAAAGTATTTCCTCTGCACACGTGTGCCATTAAAAGCACAAGCTTTGCCATTGTAGAGCTCTTAGGTCTAGCTGTATCTATAAGGTCATCTTAAGAGAATTCTCAGGTTTCCATTCTTCCACATTTCCAGTCTGCCTGAACAAATGACTTCCTTTAAAACACTGCCTACCTGCTCGCACCACGGCTCCTAAACAATCTACCAAACACAGCCGCACTGCTGGAATGCTTCTGGTGGGCACATATATCCTAAATGTGGAATCCTAATGATTTGAACCATGAAGCATATCAAACACCCTTATTTTTTTTTTATTTTTTTTTAGGTCTTGTGCCGGGATTAGCTACTTTTTAGCATTTTAATAAGGGTAATACTTAAAATACCAGTCCTAAAAGCTTTTAAATTAGTATGAGATGACCTAGAAAGATTTTAGTAATGGATATAAAGGTTAAGCTGAAATGAAAGAAGGGGTCTCACAGCAGTCCTCATTAGGCTTAATTAGATATTGTATTTTCTTATGTTTTGACAATGTATTTTTACTGAAGAGCCATGTGTAATTGCTGTGTGGCATGTTTGACTTTTGGCAGTCATGGCAGTGACTTTTGCACAAGCAGGCATTCTATAATGTCTTTCCTTTCAATAGATCTTATCTACAGAAATTTTTAAAAAGACTTGCATTTTAGATCGTGAATTAGTGTACATTAAAATAGTTTGAAATGTAATGAAGTTTGTGATGCATATATTTTAATAAATACTTGATATGCACAATATATCGGTACCATATTTTTATAAGCAGATATTATGTTTTTTTTAATTGATTTGTATCAGTTGATAAAGGATATTTGATTATGCTAATTTCTCATATTTTAATAATTTCTCATATTTTAATATTTAGATTACCTTTTGCCATCATTTAACACTCAAAGTTTTCAGAACTTTAATAGCACTAATAAGTTAATAACACTGTTAAATGTAATAATTAGTCCATTTAAATATCCTTTTTCCCCCCTTTTATTCAGCAAGGATGCATTCAATTCATCAAAAGTTACAGTAAAGACATTTATAAAGTTACAAAAGATTTCTATTTCAAATAAATGCTGTTATTTTGAACTTTCTATTCATCAAAGATTCCTAAAAAAAAAAAAAAAAATCTGGAAATGTAGGAAGATAGGAAGCTGAAAATTCAGCTTTGCCATCACATGAATAAATTATATTTTAAAAATATTCACATAGAAAACTATGGAAGTTTGTTTCCACCACAGAATAAAAATGACTTTTTATCTCACAATTGTGTTAACATCTCGCAATTCTGACTTTTTTTTCTCAGAATTGCAAGATATAAACGCGTAATTGCAAGTTATAAAGTCAAAATTGTGAGATATAAACTCGCAATTCTGACTTTTTTCTTACTATTGCGAGTTTATATCTCGCAATTCTGACTTTATAACTCTCAGTTGTGATTTTATATCATGCAATTCTGAGGA
Organism: Coreius guichenoti; assembly: GCA_039654105.1. Lineage (NCBI taxonomy): Eukaryota > Metazoa > Chordata > Actinopteri > Cypriniformes > Gobionidae > Coreius > Coreius guichenoti. The sequence continues at coordinate 17,262,437 of CM077181.1, read as the reverse complement.
AAAAAGAGAACTGCAGAATTGCTAGTAAAAAAGTCCAAATTGTGAGATAAAAAGTCACAATTACCTTTTTTATTTTTTTATTCTGTGGCGGAAACAAGCTTCCTTTTTTTTCATATAAATGCATAAAGATAGTGTAGATTGTAATAAAATATATCACCCATAAAAACATTAAACACCCCAAATTCATTCCTTTAGTCTTAATAATTTATCAGTCTTAAGGAAGAGATATCTCTCTATCTCTTCCTCCCCTCGTTTCTCATTCATTCTCCCGCTCTGTGTCTGAGTGATATAGCACATGCATTGCACGGTTCTCTTGCTGCTATATCACCCTGCAGGTAGCCTCTGTTTCAGCCCTGCTTTGTTTGCAAACTGTGTGCGAGTATCAGATTCCTCTTTGACAGGATGCAGTGAGCGTGGAGAGGCCGGCTGGTTCCGGCGATGTGCAGCCCACCTCCGTGGGTCCTCACGTCTGGACAGAGGAGGGTCAGCCGGGGGTGAATGCTTTCCAAAGCCTGTGTCAAAGCTGCGTTCTGGCTCTGTGTGTCTGCCATCACCCAGAATGACCTCCAGTCTCCTCCTTTTGGTCTCTCCACCTGATCCGGAGATGTTAGTTGAGCTATACACAAAACAGCTTGTCAGCATTTCTTCCTCAAGCTATGGCAGAATCGATCACTTTTGCATCTGCTCAGCTCTTTCAGAACAAACTGAGGGAGGGACATGCGTCAGGTTTTGCCCCCCCAAAAAAAATATTTGCTCACTTAAATCACTCATAAAACTATGTAAATGAATGATGGTTGCATTTCATAACAGAATATCAAACCAGTGACATTTTTTTTAAAAGAAAGAAGCAGAATTTAAAGCAAAATTTTTTACTCTTAATATATAGTTTTCAGGTTTGAAAAAAGAAAACCATCAATATACTGTTCAAAATGAAGACAAAACGTATTTTTTTTATTTTTTTTATTTTACCCTTAAATGCACAAATGTTTCACCAATCATTATTACATACAGATTACACTTTAGCGCCCCGGATCTATATCTAACACGGATGGATCTCTACCTGTTGTGATAATATAAAACTCCCCTGATATTAGAGTAACAATAACAATTACAGAAGAATAAAATAAAGCATACTTTGTTTCCTTTCGGAGCTTGGAAGGGTTCAGTTTGAGCAGATGTTTTATACCATCATCATTGTCCTCGTCAGAGCTCATTTCCCAGTACATTCAGCATCTGGCTCATATTTGCAATTTCAAACATATTCTCAAAACTATCATTTTCAACATCTTCAAAATCAATATTTTGATCGCTGACAGCTTCTTTACCAGATCCACCATCAAGTGACAGTAACACTAATATTTGATTGCGTTCAGTACTTGCTCTGCAGTAAATCACTGAGCCATTTCAAGTTTTGCTGATGATACTTCCTATTCTTTTGTTTTCTGCCTGCGGTAACTATGAGTGAAATGTCACTTCATTATTGTGTATCAGACACAATAAAGGTGAATTGCACTTATTCAGTCATCAAACATTCAATTATTGTTGTGCAGAAAAAATATACTTACACTGTTACACACCTCGGGTCGTTAACGACCCTATGCAATTTTTACAAAAAATGAATGGGAAAACAGGCATTCTTTTATGTTTTTTTGTTATATTGTTTATCATGAATTGATTGAGGAATACTAAGAAGGTTGATGTCTAATTTTAAAAAAGGTTAAATATATTTGGGCACTTTCTGATTGTCAGACATTCTTAAAAATAAAGGTTCTAAAAGAGGGTTTTCACAGTGATGCCATAGAAGAACCTTTTTTGGTTCCCCAAAGAACTTTTCAGTGAACAGCTCTTAAAAGAACCACTTTTTCTTATTGTGAAGAACATTTTAATAATCTAAAGAGCCCTTTTTCCACTATAAAGAACCTTTTGCGCAATTGAACGTTTCTATGGATGTTAAAAGTTCTTCATGTAACCGTGGATGCCAGTAAAGAACCTTTATTTTTAAGAGTGAATATGATGAACTTGGTGAACTTGAGGGGATGTGACTTTATACATCCACCCACTATTTAACTACTTGGCTAAAGTGTTTATTAAAACTGTTTAACCAGGTTTTTTTTAACCAGATTTGTTTAACCAGTGCAGTGAAATCAGACATTTTACATGTGGCTTAAATATAAAAATTAAAAAAAAACTTTTTGGGGCCACCATATGCAGCACCGTTTGAAATTCAAAACACGATTAACTGGATTCACTTAATTGTAAATTCAGATAAGATGTGGGGTTATCAGCACAGTGCAATTCTCTTAATAGCGTTGTCATTTTGTAGGAAGTGGTTACAGACATTTTCAAAATTTAAAGTTAGCTGAAGGTTTTTCAAAAACAAAAGGAAAGATATCTTAATTAAGCAAACCATGAGTTCATTATGAACACTTCATTACCTAAATGCAGAGTATGTTGGGCAGAGAAATTAAGATAACAGAGATGAATAGCTAATTAAGATAACGCTAATGAATGTAAAATTGAATTTAGATAAGAACAATTGAATCATCAAACACCCTTGTTAGAGTGCTACTGTCATCAAGAACTATTGTATATTTTCTGTTCGGGTCTGCCACAGCTTCTCTCTCTCCCTCTGTGCTTATTTTATACTGAAGAAATTATTTTATTCCAAAATATTTCTAGTCTTCCTTTATTGCATTGCAACAATCTATGTGGTTTTCAGGCATTGCTATGTGATAGTCTCAAGTCTCTGTGGTGTTTTGGTCTCCATCTATCTAATTCTATGCAATTTTCTCTCTCCTTCCATCATGTTCCAGGTTAAAAAATTGTCTAATTGTGGAAAAGTAACATCATACCTCAACAGAGCATGCAGTTTGAGATATCATAATGGTGCAGGGCAAGTTGCTTGCCAACGTTTAGTACTTGGGGTTAGTTTTTCAAAGTATGGGCAATAATAATAAAAATATAGGTTACCAAAATAATAATTATAGCATTTTTTTGTATTTTACCTGATACAAGTGTGTACAGGATCATCTCTGGCGTCTTCTCTAAGTTGGACTATAGGTCTCATCGCGTGAGCAGCGTTCCTACGGCTCTTCAAGTAACCAGCTTCAGTTTGAGACCTTGGGACAATAGAACAAGCGCCATGACCCACTTAATGTGAGCTAAAGACACTGTTCTTGGCAAAGCTCATGAGACTGGAGCAAGATGGAGCGCACAGTCTGGGGACAGCAGATACACAATCTTTCTGATGCATTATGCAACAGTATGTCAGACTTTATACTGCCAGTGACCATTTCTAAAGCTTTCATGCTTGTTTGTTTAATTGCTCTGAAAAATGGAAAAATGGGCAATGAGGTCAAAAGTGGTACTTTAAAAGATTAAAGCATGCAATCGCAATGTCATGCAAATGAATCTACTTCAAACAAAAATGCTATTTTTGGTAACTGACTCTATCATTATGCAATCTAATGAATAGCGTTCATGGTCTAACACTTCTCTCGTTCTGTCTTTGTACTTATTTATTTATTGCCAAAAAACTCCTCACTCTAGATAGATACATCAAACGACCATGAGAACAGTTTGCCCCTCTATCTGCCTCATCTCACTATTGAGTTGGGTGCATTCAGTGTTTCAAGGGGTCAAGGGTGCTTTTGTTTTTGGGGGTGCAGGGCTTTGTATGGCTTACCCGCTCTCGGAGACACTTAGAGAGTTCCTTCACTGCACAAACACTCACACATTTTGGCTTAGAGCAGTGGTTCTCAGTGGTTTTGCTTCAGGACCCAGATTTTATATTGGACATCAAGTGGCAATGCAACATAGTGTCAAAACAGTTTATCGTACTAAAGTAAATGCAAAAGTTTTTAATGTTTTTAGCACCATGTCTATGCAGTGTCAAGTTCTCATCAGTTCTCCCCTAATTAGCATTGCCATATTACCAAGTGACATGAATTTGAGCCCATCCATCCATCCATCCATCCATCCATCCATCCATCCATCCATCCATCCATCCATCCATCCATCCATCCATCCATCCATCCTTCCTTCCTTCCTTCCTTCCTTCCTTCCTTCCTTCCTTGCTTCCTTCCTTCTGTTTTACATTTCATATTTTATAAAAGCAGGTGAAGTTGAATTAAACTTATGATTAATTTATTAAGGATCTCTTTAATCATTCTATTTATTATTATTGTTGTTGTTATTTTTATTATTATGATTATCCTCATTTACTCATCTTTTTTTCTTGCTGTCTATATTTTTAGTTAAGCTTTTTGATTTTAATAAAATATTTTATTTTAATAAAAGGGTTTGCCTTAATAATATAATATAATATAATATAATATAATATAATATAATATAATATAATATAATATAATATAATATAATATAATATAATATATAATTTTTTCATCAAGTGCATTTAGCTTCATATTTTCCTTCTATCTGAAACCCGATTTTGAGTTACAACCCACCAGCTGAGAATCACTTGTGTAGGGGCCGACTGATCTTGCAACCAGCAATCGCATAATATCCCAACAGACTTCCTGTAAAGAGGGTGTGGCAATGCGGGAGAAACGCAGAATGTGATATGTGCATGTGTATTTGTGCATATGTGGAGGGGAAGGGGTCGTTTGTAATTGCGGTAAACAGGTTACTGAACCAAGGGGCCCCTTCTTTGAATGGTAAATCAGCTTGGCTGTCACGCGATTACAACTCAGCCGTATGTAGAGTAGATGGGCAAAGAAGATCGAAGCTTCCGCTTTCTTTCTCTTTAATTTTCTTTATCCTTATCTTTCCCTTTCTCCTCACGAATAAGGCCTTTCTCAGGCTGGCACTGGGACACTTGGCTTGCCATAGACTACTAATGTGCTGTGAGTTTCTGGTCGGGCATTAAAAGGATGGCTCAATATGTTCAGGGTCCTGATGACAGGAGGTTGTGGAAACCATCTCTCAACGTATTACACACATCAGTTGATCTGCCAGGAGAAAGTGTTTCTGTTTATCAGGGCTGTAATTGGATATCTGAGCTCTGTGTGTGTGTTTATACTCTTTCTCCTCAGGGTAACAGGGTCTTTTGCAGTCAGGTATGGGTCAGAATGTATTGAGCGATGATTCCTCCTTTATTCTATGCATGTTATTGTTTCCTTCCAGGTCAAATTCCAAAGCTTATACCTGTGTGTTACAGCGGTTGAGGGTTTGCTGGTAAAAATAACACTGTGCAAGTGGGTTCAGGGATCGAGGCTTACTGGGGTTAAGTGGCTTGGCAGATTTGGTTTCCATGAACGCAAGCTCAAGATTACCTGGAAATGCTCAAATTCCACTTAGATTTTTAGCAGGTTTAGCTGCGCTTTGAAACCAATTCAAGTTAAAGTTAAATTTAAACGGATAGCTCACTCAAAAAAAAAAACCACACAAAAACTCATACCCACCCACTCTCATGTCATTCCAAACCTGTAAGACTTTCAGTGGAACAAAAAATGAAATATTTTGAAAAATATTTGAAATTTAATTGTTATTATCTGGAAATCTTTCACTTTTCTTTGTTTTTTATTTCTGGTTCACATTTCATATTTTATAAAAACAGGTGAAATCCCTATTTTAGGATACTGTATTTTAAAGATAATTTGTAAAATCAAAATAAGATTTACTAATCTTTATTGGAAAGTGTGTAAACAATGTTTTTCATGCTTGTTCAATGAACCATAAACAATTGTTGCACATGCACCTGTGGAACAGTCCTTAAGACACTAATAGTTTACAGGCAAATGAAAATTAATGTCACAGTTCCAATAACTTTCTGACTCTGAAAAAACAGGAGAAAGATGCCCAGGGTCTCTGATCACCTGTGTGAACATGCCATAGTCCTGCTGCAGGAGGCATGAGGACTGCAGATGTGGCCAAAGCAATAAACTGCCATGTCTGTAATGTAAGATGCCTAAGACAGACCTACAGGGAGACAGGAAAGGCCGTTGATCGTTCTTGCAGTGCCAAACCACGTATAACCATATGTCCCCTCAGACATTTGTGAGAACTTGCAAGTGTCTTGGTGGATGAGTCAAGTAACAATTCACAGCAAGAGCTGGCAAATTTTTCTTAGTCATTTAAGATGAGATGCGCTGTAGCACTTAAAGCAGCTGGTGGCCAAACTACATATTGACTGCTACTTACTGACTGCTACTTTTGATATTGACCCCCGCTCTATTCAGGGACTCATTATTCCATTTATGTTCGTCAAATGTCTGTGAAATTCTTCCGTTTATGTTTCAGTTGTTGAATCCTTTTATGTTCATACAAACATTGTGGGAACAATTTGGGGATGGCCCCTTCCTGTTCCAACATGACTGCGCTCCAGTGCACAAAGTAAGGTCCATAAAGACATGGATGAGCAAGTTTGGTGTGAAGGAACTTGACTGGCTGAGTCCTGACTTCAACCCGCTAGAAGACCTTTGGGATGAATTAGAGCGGAGACTGCGAGCCAGGCCTTCTTGTCCAACATCAGTGCCTGACCTCACAAATGCGCTTCTAGAAGAATGGTCAAAAAATCCCATACACACACTTCTAAACCTTGTGGAAAGCCTTCCCAGAAGAGTTGAAGCTGTTATAGCTGCAAATGGTGGGCCAACTCCATATTAAACCTTACGGATTAAGAATGGGATGTCATTAAAGTTCATGTCCATGTAAAGGCAGACGTCCCAAAACTTTTGGCAATATAGTGTATATATGTAAAGAACTTTGAGCTAAATTTTATGTTTTGAATGTGCTAAACAAATAACTTTTATTGTAATACTTTTATTATTCATTTGCGCTTCTGTATGCATAAACAAATATGGCACATGAAGACGTGATGTGCCAGAGATGCCAAACAATATTTGTTCCCTTCTGAAGGAACTCAACACTGCGTCAGTTGCTGACACTATGGGGCCACGGAACCCAGTGTCTAATGCATGTGTAAATTCATGCCAATTCAGGAAGCCACTTTGTTTGTATGTGCGTGTGAAGATAAGAGCTCTGTTCTTGCTTGTTTTTCTTTCGAGGGATAGAATCGAGCATCTGAATGGAGCGCGTTCATCTCCCAAGGGAGTTGGATGCACTCATAGCGATGCAAGTCCCATTCTTGGATTTGGAAGCTTGCTCTGTGAATTCCTCCGATCCAAAATGGAGATTTATTAATAACCATTGCTCTCATGTTGGCTCAGAAATCACGCTCTGCGGCCGCTTCCGACCTGGCTGAGAGCATATTTTGTGGCGTTTAGTTCTAAAGAATTAGATGTGCAGAGAGAGTAGAGTCTGTGAGCCTTTCATTCCTCCCAGATCTCCACATTGGGGTGTTGAGACAATGGAGGAATCTTTATTTGGCTTGCATAGTGTCTCCCATGCAACTACTCACTGTGTGAGCAGCAATTGAGTCCCCTCCAATGAGTTTCCTCGAAAGGGAAAGTCTTAGGGTTACACATGTAACCCCAGTTCCCTGAGAAGGGAACGAGATGCCGCGTCGCATTGTCATGCTTCGGGGATGCCTTTGCGTCTTCCTTCAGAAAATTCAAATCTGATGACATGTAATGCAGACAGACACCCTTTTATACGCTCTAGCACTCCATATGACATCATCGGAGTGCTGTCGACCAATAAGATTGCTGTGAATTTCAGACACCAGGTTCCTCGGGACGTGTCCCCATAGGGCCAGCAACTGAAGCAGCGAAACGGGGTTACATAGGTAACCCTAAGACGTTTTGTGTGTCTCATATTCAGATGTCTCATGACTACTTCTAAGATGGCAAAATCGTAAATTATTTTACGACTTTGTTGGCTTTTTTAATGTTTTCCTAGTTCGACTGGGTTGGTTAGGGTAGGTTTGAGTTGTATGTTTTTATACAACCCAATTTTTACAATTTTGCACGTCAAATTTTACTGATTATTACGACTTCTCATGCGGCCAGGTTGCTAGAAATTTGAATATGTGGATATAAAAATGAGCATAAACTAAATCAATTTTGGTCTGTTCCTCGCTGTTCCTATCATATTACTTGGATTATGAGTTTTACGTTTTATGATACAATTTAGATCCTTTTTATGTCCTTATTTTATGGCAAAGGGCAGCTTAAACAATTCTTAATAAGAATATCTTCTGTTTTCCACAAGAAAAGTTTAATAAGTTTAATAAGACATGAGAGTGATTAAATGATTAACATATTTTTCATTTTTTGGGGGGCGAACTGTCCCTTTAAGCAAAGGGAAAGTTTGAAATGAATACTAATACATTGGAAAAAAACATAAACCATTAAAACATCTGTATATTTTACATTTTTCTTTTGTTTGGTTTTGTATTGATACAGAGGGAAAAGTGTTGCAATGCACCTGTTTGTACTGCAATCCTAGAAAGTGGGCATATGCATGTCATCACTGTCTGGACTTGAAAGACAAGCTCTCTCTCTCTCTCTCTCTCTCTCTCTCTCTCTCTCTCTCTCTCTCTCTCTCTCTCTCTCTCTCTCTCTCTCTCTCTCTCTCTCTCTCTTTCTCCCTCAACACCTGGACAGACATGGAGTATGGGTGTGTTGTGTCAAATATCGGCTGCTGTCAAGCAGTAAATTAAAACGAGGTGCAATTTCCTCCAGTCTAATTAGCAGTAAATTGGTAGTGTCTTTTTAGCCAGTCTGCCCAAGGGTACAGAGAGAGATTGACATGTCATTACATGAGTGAAGGAATACCTGATACTATCACATTAACTTATCATAAAATTACATGTTTTGTCACTTTTTTATTACTGTTTACATCAGTGTTTATATTTACACAATGTGATCATCATGTCAGTTTAACATGTTAATTTAGTACAATTAACTGGTAAAAAGTTATTTAACCATGTGTCATGCTTTATTTTCAGTGATATGGAAATAATACAAAAAAATGTATTGGCTCTAAAGCCACTTTTTGTAATGTTTATTTAGTGTAAGGTCTTTTAATTTTTGGGCTTTTTCCAACAAATATTAACCTCTTGACGTACAAAGATTGCTGACGGCCCCAGATTACCATTACATTCACAGCACGCTATACCATGACATTCCTTTTCAATCCTGACAAAATGTGTATCATTAGAGGGATTTGGGACTCTAGCTCTGATATTGGATCACTGTTTATGAAAACGGTTACAGTGACAGTAATTTCATAATTTAGGAGATTCATTGCCGTTTAGTTATTGAATAATTCAGCATGTTATATAATCAATCAAGTTAAACATTTATGAAATCCTATTAACAGAGTAATTGGGCGGTAATTCTGATCATGCACATGCTTGTGTGTGGTCCTGGTACACCCTATAATACAGTTTTTTAAAATGGCTTACACACAATTTCTGAAACTATGGCTCCATTACTCGAAACTCTACACAAAAAAAAAACACAGCATGCAAAACGTCACATCTCTTGCAAAAGCAAACACTTCATTCAAAACTATTTTAACTCATCTAAATGGTGTTTTTGCTTAGTAACTCTACACACAAACCATCAAATAATTAGCCATATACACACCAAACTACACACGGATGTGAAAAATGTAAAACACTACTGTCTTGTGTCTTTGTTCAGTGTGCAGTGGAGTAACCAGGAGTTTGTCATAACACTTACACGTACATGCATGTGCACAAATACACTGTATACAATATGTATCCACAATTGTTGCACAATTAATGAATTTTACAGTTATTGAACAAAACTGAATCACTGAATACACACTGAACTGACTTGAGCTGATTAATGACATTATTGGCTTGTTAGAGCTGCTTTTCAGGTGAATTTGAATTTGTTGTGAAGCTGCTTTGAAACAATCTATATTGTATAAAGCGCTATAGAATTAGAGGTGACTTGACTTGTATGCATATTCAGTACAACAGGAATGCAAGGGAGTAAAATATATTATTTCTTTCTCAAAACAATGCGTTTTGATTTCTAAGTGAACAAATTATGTATAAGTGTTTTCACACATCAAACACAAGAGCTGTTAGCAGGGGCGATTCTAGGATTTTCATTTTAGGGGGGGCACAGCCCCCAGTAAGGGTATGAAAAAAGTGGTAACACTTTAGTTTAGGGTCCAATTCTCACTATTAACTAGTAGCTTATTAGCATGCATATTACTAGGATATCAGCTGTTTATTATTACTTATAAAGCAAATATTAATGCCTTATTGCATGACCATATTGTAAATCCCTTAATCGTACACATGAGTGTAGGCAGGGTTTTATAATCACTGAGATCTCAAATGTAAGTTAGTTAGGGGGGTTGGGGGGCATGCTCCCCCGAGAAAATTTTGATTTCTATGATCTACATATGTGCATTTTAAGATGTTCTGAAGGCCAAAAAATTAGATAACAATAGCTTGAAAACCATGTCAGTGGGCAGTAGATTATTTGTCTTTCTTCTTATCTCCACATCTCTCTTTTTCTCTTTGTTTTTATCTTGCCCTGTCTCTTCCCCTCCTAATACTGAGCTTTGACTGATATAGTTTTTCCATTTTCGTCAGTGAAGAAAGTAAACATATGGTTAACTGATATTTATGTTTTATGAATCATTTTCTTAGACACGTTAATTTACTGAAGGCTATTAGGAAAGCTAGGTAACTAAGTTTATTAAATTAATTCACAATATGCACACATTCATTACTAATCTTATGCCCAATACAGGCTGAAAAAAATCTGAGCTTTTTTAATTTACTGAAGGCTACAAATCCTGCTAAAATTCGCTCAGCCTCAGCAGCTTCTGTGTGAACATAAAGCCCGCCTACTCTGATTTGATTGGTTTTCTCAAATATTTTGACATTGACGAGCGGTGACAGACCAATAAGGCTCAGATGAACGCACACACCTTTGCTTCTGACGTGCGCTCTGCTCGGCGCCGCTGCGGATTGAAGAACACGCAGACTAAAAGACGGGGAAGCCGAAGCCTCCCGCCAGTTTCATATGTTTTAAAGGTTAATCACATATTTCTTAGGGGGGCTGGGCAGAAGTTTAGGGGCTGAAGCCCCCCTAAAAAGGGCCTAGTGACGCCCTGGCTGTTAGTTTTGAGTGATGTGTCTAATGTGAACTGTGTTTAGCTTTTTGCTAAAAGTTTGTTTTACAAATGCAAACTGAGTGTAAAGCAGATAATGTGCTTGCAGTTTTGCACACTTGGTCTCAAGATAGGTACATGAGGAAAACCATTCTTGACTGAGAGGGCTTTAAGTACCACTTTTAGTGTTTAAGCAATTAAAAAAAAAAAAAAACTGTAATACCAGTAATTTTTGGTCCCCATAAGGAAAACAGCTTATAAATCATACACAATTATGCTTTTTGAAAATGTAAAAAGTCAGAAAATTTAGGGGATCGAATATACAGTTTGTACAGTATGAAAATCATTATGTCTATCGAAAGTCCCCAAATAACATGGAAACACAATGTTTGTGTGTGTGTGGTCCTGGTAAACGCTACATTATGGGGAGGTTGCAATATCCAAAATCCTTGACCTTGTGGGGACATTTTTTTGGTCCCGATGAGGGAAAACAGCTTATAAATCATACAGAATAATATTAAATGTAAAAATGCAGAAAGTTTTCTGTGATGGGTAGGTTTAGGGGTAGGGTTAGTGTAAGGGGATAGAATGTACAGTTTGTACAGTATAAAAACCATTATGTCTATGGAGAGTCCCCACAAAGATAGTAAACCAGACGTGTGTGTGTGTGTGTGTGTGTGTGTGTGTGTGTGTGCGTGTGTGTGTGTGTGTGTGTGTGTGCTCACATGGTAAAACACTATGCACTCTGGTCAGGTCCATGAATGGAAAGCATCTGTCATTCGTTGAGCTGTAAAAGCTGTGCAGTGTTCCCTGACTGTTTTCATTCTTGAAAAGCAAGAATAAAAAGGAGAATGAATACACAGAACAGCATCATGGTGCAGAACCCGTCTCTCTGTCTGTCTTTTTCATTTGGGCTGGTGTGTGTGTGTTGGTGACCGTATGTAGTATCAGAGGTAAACGTCCTTTAAAATTTTGTCAATGAAATAATCAGGGTGATTTTTTTGAAGAGTTTACCCATCCTTCTCTTCATCATTCTGTCTGCTTTCTCCCATTCTTTCCTGTATTTGAGTAAGTCCAAAGTCAACTACTGTCTTCTACCATGTCTTTTTTCATTTGTATGGCCCGGCAGCACAAAGCTCAGAGGTGATTACTGGACTGCATTGTTGTCCAGGATCTCCTGAAAAAGGAGAGGTGAATTCAGCATCGCATTCACTGTGACCTCAGCCTCACTCATCACAGTCAGTGTAGAACACTGCTCTGATCAATACACCTCCTTATCAATGTCAGTGAGACCATGTAAAGATGTAATCACACCATTAACTGGACAGAACCGTGAACTGTACTTTAGAAGAGTGGATCCTCAGCCTGTCTCACTCCTGTTATGTGTCCAATATTAGAAAGCTTCTGGAATAAGATTTTCCAGGTTTTTTCAGATACATTGGACATACGTTTTGAACCAGATCCTATATTAATTGTATTTGGAGTTTCTGAAGAATTTTTGACACTTACACTGGTACAACAACATGGGTTAATCATGGATTAATTTTTTTTTTTTTGGAAAAAAAGGGAAGTTCCAACTCTTAAAATATGACAGAATTATGTATACCCTATAAGACACGATTTTGTTGTTTGAAAAAATGTGGCCCCCTTTTATTTCTTTTCTGCAAGCTTGTGATTAATGTTTATTGTGCCTTCATTACCTTTTACCACTGGATAGCACTTTTGGGTTGAGTTTTTGGGTGGGGTTAGATGGATTTTCTGTCTGGTTAGTATTTTTTTTTTTTTTTTTTTTATTATTATTACCTTATGTCAACTTTTTTCATATTTGTTAGGAAGTTTTATTTGTTTGCATTTAAAAAGTTACAAATGATCTTCTGCTGAAATACCACATTAAAACATTTAAACACAGAATAGTGCATCCTCACATTTTACATACTATTGTGTAAACATTTCATTAATAACATCAAACATTTTCTTGTAAACAGTTTAATGAAGTAGTTGCCCTGTATTTCAAAGAGCTTTCCTTACTGACATAACCAGCCTGAACTAGCTGGTTAAATGACCATTTATACGACATATTATTGGGCAAATGTATAGTTAAGTGTATATGTTAAAAAGATTTTTTTTAACAAAAAATAAATTAATGTTTTCATTCAGCAAGGATGCCTTAAATGGATCAAAAGTGACAGTAAAGACATTTATAATGTTACAAAAGATTCTATTTCACAAAAATGCTGTTCTTTTGAACTTTCTATTTATCAAAAATATCTGTAAAAATGTATCATGATTTCCACAAAAATACTAAGCAGCACAACTGTTTTCAACAGCGATAATTATAAGAAATGATTCTTGAATGATTAGGATGATTTCTGAAGGATCATGTGACACTGAAGACTCCAGTAATGATGCTGCAAATTCAGCCTTGGAGGAATAAATTACATTTAAAAAAATATATTAAAATAGAAAAAAAAAAAAACGTTTTTTTAAAATTGCAGTTTTTACTGTATTTTTGATCATAGGAGACTTCTTTCAAAAACATAAAAAATCTTACCTACCACAAACTTTTGGTAGTGTGTGTTTTTGGTCATACTGGTTGACCTGCAACAATAATTATCATAACCAGTTTGTGGCAGTAACAGACCTGCAATTGTCATCTAAAAATCTTGAAATTCAAACTTTTCGGAGCTTCTTTTTTTTTAAGCAGGGGAAGTATAATAAGAATCACTAAAATGCTAAAAAAAAAAAAAAAAATATCTGTTATTTGTGACTAAATAACTGTTAAATAGCAGCACTCTATAAGCACAAATGGCATTGTCTCAGGGTCATTCATTACTACTGTTCTCCTGTAGTGTTGCTGATAAGATGGCTGATTGTCTACAGCTCAACTTGCTATTCATCTCTTTGATTTATCTCCAACAGTGAAGATGTTTTTTTTTTTTTCATCATTGATCTGGCTCACACTGGCTTTCAGTCATTGCAACCTCAGCTTTGAATTTGGCGATTAAAAGTGTGAAATTCAGTCAGTTATTGCCACAGGAGAGAAATTTCCCAAATACATTGAGCATTGAGCACTATCTGACTTTTAGCTTTACCATTAGTCACAGAAAAGCACATTCAGACATTTTACTACAATATCAATCTCTGTCGCTGTGGCTTTTACTCAAATGACTCATTAGGAAATAATTGCTTTGGAACAATACAGGCCGCATTGACAGCATGCTGTGATTTATGACGCAGAGAGAAAGCGTGCACAGGTGAAATCAATCTACTGTAACGAGAGAGTCCAGCGGAAGCACTCTCACCGGGACGAACCCGCACAACCTTTCTCTGTCACACTTATTCTCTGTTAGTGTTTACAATCCACAATTCTTCTGGGTTTATGAAGAGGGCATTCACACCTAATGCTGCGTGGCACATGTCTGCAAGCATTGAGCTTCTCACTGCTGATCAAAGATATCAAAGATACCTGAAGGGCTTCCCCCCATTCAATCTTAATGAGGTTTTAATGGATCCATTCTACCTTCTGCTGCTGCCCACTTGGAGATGATCTGATTCTGATGTAAGGTTCTCTTTGAGGTTTAGACGGTTGGTGTTGCCAGTAATTCACCCACTTTTGAGCTCCAGACTCTTACAATATTTTCATGAGGTCACAGAGTTTCTGAGGATTGTTGTACATCATATAAGTGTTTGAGCTCTAAGTTCTCCTTCCCAGACTTAATTAACAATAAAAATAGGAAAATAGAAGAGGTGGCGTGTGGGAGGGTTGTCGGAAGAATTGTTGCAGGAGTGAAGTAACCAGATGTTTATATTCTTTGGGTTGTGATCAGCAGGATTAGATCAACATGTTCCTTCTGAACTTTCTTAAACTAATTTTAAGTGTTTTACCACCTTTCCATTGTCTGCCTGAGTGGAACATAGAAAGTTTGGATGCTTACTTTGTAAAATTATCCCTTGTGAACACTGCTAGTGTTGCTGGAGAGGTTCACCAAACAGCAGTGCATTGTTCTGTTGATTGGAACTGACTGACGAAATCCAATGTGGATGTTTCAAATCCAATGTTGATTGACAAAATGTACAGTAAGTTAGAAATTTCGGTAACACTTAACAGTATGGGGAACACATAAGTCACTTTTCCACCGTCGGGCCGAACGGTTCTTAGAATGGTAAGGAATGGTTCCAGTTGTGTTTCCACTTGAGCCTTGTACGGCACGGCACGATTACAAACCGTTCTCGACCCGGAATTCTCGGCACGGTTGTCTAACTGGTAGAGTCCGTGGAGTGACGTCACCACTCAGGATTGCTCACTTGCCTGTTGCCTGGCTACCAGTTTCTCTGTAGCTGGCTAAGCGCTTTATTTGAGCGACGTAAACACAAATTAATAATACAATTAAAAGAAATATCTGATCATCCTCCATAATAGGGTCATTATTTATAACTCATATCATCAGTAAACTGTTGTGTTGCCAAGGAAACGACTGACGCTTTTGTATTACATTCCAAAGAGCGGCCGTTATCAGCCCCACAGTGGAAAATGAAAACAGAACCGTACCAGCTGGCCTGGATCAGCACGGAATGGAACGGTTACGCAATGAGAACCGTTCGGGCCGACGTTGGAAAAGCGTCTATATTCACTATTACTTTTGCCTCATTTCACTGCTTATTAATACAAACCCGATTCCAAAAAAGTTGGGACACTGTGCAAATTGTGAATAAAAACAGAATGCAATGATGTGGAAGTTTCAAATTTCAATATTTTATTCAGAATACAACATAGATGACATATCAAATGTTTAAACTGAGAAAATGTATCATTTTAAGGGAAAAATAAGTTGATTTTAAATTTCATGGCATCAACACATCTCAAAAAAGTTGGGACAAGGCCATGTTTACCACTGTGTGGCATCCCCTCTTCTTTTTATAACAGTCTGCAAACGTCTGGGGACTGAGGAGACAAGTTGCTCAAGTTTAGGAATAGGAATGTTGTCCCATTCTTGTCTAATACAGGCTTCTAGTTGCTCAACTGTCTTAGGTCTTCTTTGTCGCATCTTCCTCTTTATGATGCACCAAATGTTTTCTATGGGTGAAAGATCTGGACTGCAGGCTGGCCATTTCAGTACCCGGATCCTTCTTCTACGCAGCCATGATGTTGTAATTGATGCAGTATGTGGTCTGGCATTGTCATGTTGGAAAATGCAAGGTCTTCCCTGAAAGAGACGACGTCTGGATGGAGCATATGTTGTTCTAGAACTTGGATATACCTTTCAGCATTGATGGTGCCTTTCCAGATGTGTAAGCTGCCCATGGCACACACACTCATGCAACCCCATACCATCAGAGATGCAGGCTTCTTAACTGAGCGCTGATAACAACTTGGGTTGTCCTTGTCCTCTTTAGTCCGGATGACATGGCGTCCCAGTTTTCCAAAAAGAACTTCAAATTTTGATTCGCCTGACCACAGAACAGTTTTCCACTTTGCCACAGTCCATTTTAAATGAGTCTTGGCCCAGAGAAAACGCCTGCGCTTCTGGAACATGTTTAGATATGGCTTCTTTTTTGAGCTATAGAGTTTTAGCCAGCAACGGCGAATGGCACGGTGGATTGTTTTCACCGACAATGTTTTCTGGAAGTATTCCTAAGCCCATGTTGTGATTTCCATTACAGTAGCATTCCTGTATGTGATGCAATGCCGTCTAAGGGCCCGAAGATCAAGGGCATCCATTATGGTTTTCTGGCCTTGACCCTTATGCACAGAGATTGTTCCAGATTCTCTGAATCTTTGGATGATATTATGCACTGTAGATGATGATAACTTCAAACTCTTTGCAATTTTTCTCTGAGAAATTCCTTTCTGATATTGCTCCACTATTTTTCGCCGCAGCATTGGGGGAATTGGTGATCCTCTGCCCATCTTGACTTCTGAGAGACACTGCCACTCTGAGAGGCTCTTTTTATACCCAATCAAGTTGCCAATTGACCTAATAAGTTGCAAATTGGTCCTCCAGCTGTTCCTTATATGTACATTTAACTTTTCTGGCCTCTTATTGCTACCTGTCCCAACTTTTTTGGAATGTGTAGCTCTCATGAAATCCAAAATGAGCCAATATTTGGCATGACATTTCAAAATGTCTCACTTTCAACATTTGATATGTTATCTATATTCTATTGTGAATAAAATATAAGTTTATGAGATTTGTAAATTATTGCATTCCTTTTTTATTCACAATTTGTACAGTGTCCCAACTTTTTTGGAATCGGGTTTGTAGTTAGTTAGGTAGTTTTTGTTGCGTTTAAGTTCAGGTATTGGGTAGGATTAAGGGATGTAGAATAAGGCATGAATATGTGCTTTATAAGTACTAATAAACAGCCAGTATCCTAGTAATATGCATGTTTAATGGTGAGAATTGAACCCTAAAATAAAGTGTTACCGAAATTTCCATGAGCGACTTTGTTTTCTTGTGATTGTCAGAGCATATGAAACGTTGAGGCAGGTATTTGTATGTAAAGTATAGTTTTAGCATGCATATATTTTCATTTTTAAACACATTATGAACATATTTACAGTATTTAAAATGTACGCATTTTATGTATTAACAACTTTAGAGACATACTAATCTTCACAAATCCTAGGTTCATAGAATATTGAGTTCATGGAATTAATATAATGATTTTAGTGTATTTTATGAATAAGATTCATTAAGTATGTTAAATGCCTTTGCATTGAAATGTATTTACTTAATTACATTTTATGGTTCAAAGGATTCTCTCACTTTGCTTAAAAAAACACACTACCATTCAGCAGTTTGGGGTCAGTAAGATTTTTAAAAAGTTTTTGAAAGTCTCTTATGCTCAGTTATCTGATTAAAAATACAGTAAAAACAGTAATATTATGAAATATTATCACAATTTAAAAAAGCTGTTTTCTATGTTTTTGTGTATTTTAAAATGTAATGCATTTGTTATTCTATTGGTACTACAATTTAATGCATTCTTCCTGAATACAAGTATTAATATCTTTTTTTTCAAATCTTACTGACCACAAATTTTTAAAGTTTTTTTTTTTTATATTCATTCATTCATTTATATTATATTATATTATATTATATTATATTATATTATATTATATTATATTATATTATATTATATTATATTATATTATATCAATCATATCGTATCGTATCGTATCGTATTATATTATTGTTGCTAAAATTATTGTGACTACATTTATCAGCATATTATGTGTCATATACTGTTGAGAAGTGCTTAGGTTTAAAGAGTGGGTTCAAAATATCTATATCAAAATGAAATGTAAATATACAAATTTTCTTTCTTTCTTTTTTTTGTAGATTTTTACATTTTTAAAGCTGTGCACATAAATACTTTTATGTTTTAGATGCTGTCAATACATCCACATACATTCTAGTGTGTATCCAAACACACAAAAAACAAATGTATGTGTAAAATTGACAGTAATAGCTACAGATACTGATGTGATCAGGCTGAATATCGATGGAACATGATGTATACAGTGTTTTGTACAGAAGTGTCCGACTTACTTTGTGCTGAACTCTTCAATAAATGACTCTTGGAGTTTTCTGTGACACATGTCAAACGTGTGGGCGCTGTTATAGGGGAAAATGGAAGCCAGAGGTACAGGCTTTATGGATTTGGTGAAGTTTTTTGTTATGACTACTCTATGGAGGTGTAACCTTACATGCAGGCCGCTCACTTTCTGTCCACCCCCTTTCTCCTCCTTTTCAGACGTTCTCCCTGTATTTTGTTAAATGATCTCAGCTAGCCTTGACAAGCCCTTCTGGAGTCTTTTCCACAGAAAGGCTTAAGACAGTGGTGTCAGAGTATCCACAATTCCTGATGTCAATTTGTCACTCTGTGGTCTCATGATAACAGTATACCGATGTTCAGTGGAGTTTTATTCAATTAATTGACAGAAGAATTGTGATTATTGTTATTAATACATCCATTTACCAATTACCATTGGTATTTTTTGTCATAGTCCTCTTGGAATTATGGTAATACTAAGGTTCAATTAATTAACATTAGTTAAGATATAGTTGACCCAATCATGAAACGTCTCGGTTACGTATGTAACCCTCATTCCCTTTCAGTCGTTCACGTTCAACGTTTACGTTGATGTCACCGACGTATTGGGATCACAATATGTCTGTGGCGTTGACGTAACGACAAACGTAAACGACTGAAAGGGAACTGTCTTTTACTCACCCTCATGTCAATCCAAACCTGTATACGTTAATTTCTTATACAGATCATAAATTATGATTTTTTTAGGTCCAAAACAAAAAAATTTAAAATTAAAATTAGGTTTCGAACAACATGAGGGTTAGAAAATGATGACAGAATTTTCCTGTTTGGCTAAACTTCCCCTTTCATGCATTCAGAAAACAATGAACAATAATTTTACAGTATTTATTACTCTAGGTTAATATTAATAATTGTTCATTTTTATTTTGTTAATTTTCTAATACATGAACTAATGTTATTTTTTTATAACTTAAAATGTAAAAACATCTGGGTAACACTTTAGTTTAGGGTCCAATTCTCACTATTAACTAGTTGCTTATTAGCATGCATATTACTAGGATATTGGCTGTTTATTAGTACTTATAAAGCACATATTAATGCCTTATTCTGCATGACCATATTCTACATACCTATTCCTACCCAATACCTAAATTTAACAACTACCATACTAACTATTAATAAGCAGTAATTAGGAGTTTGAGGCAAAAGTCATAGTTAATAGGTAGTTAATAGTGAGAATAGGACCCTAAAGTGTGACCAAAATCAAAATTAATAAATTGTATATTAATATTAAAAAATAGTATATGCTATATTATATATGTTTACCTAAATCAATAAATACTTAAAGGTGTTATTCATGTTAGATGTTAACTAATGTTAACAAATAGAATATTATTGTAAAGTGTTACCATAATTCATTATTTGGTTGGCTTTAAGTAGTTATTGTTTACAGCTATGATGGCATTCACAGATGCGTGCAAACATCTGCTTGTGAACTAGTTCAAGGACAGCTTCTCTAAAGGGTTGACTGAGTATTCATGACTGTTTTGGGTTTTGACATCAAGGTGGCCCTGCATATGTTGACTAGATGATGGATGGTTTTCAGGGGCTGGTGGTTGCATATGGACAGAAAACTGAAAGTGCTTATGTATCCAGTTTATATATGTACAAACTGGAAAATTACTGGCATTTTGTCTCCCTATACCAAGACCAAGTACCGGCAAGGGAAATGGGATGGATGACAAAGTAGTGTGACTGTTCCAAGACCCTTCGGCAAGAGCTTATATTGTTCCTATACCAGTGCAATAATACACTATCCTGTACTATACTTGTATTTTAGATGTTCATTATTGTGCTTGTAGGTGCAAAAAGTAGACAACTAATCTTAATCTTGACATCACTTCCTAATGTAATCTTTAATTTGGCCTTCTGTAATGTTATTTAAATACAGCATGCATTATTGTATAAGAGTCTGTCAAATATGCTTTTAAAGGACTCAATTCTGAGTCTGAAGTTAGTAAAATAGTGGCATCTCTTTTAGCTCTGGTGCTTTTCAGTTGAGCTTTGCATAGTTTAAAACATAGGCGCTGCTGTGATCCCTTCATCTTCTCAAACTCCTTCACATCCCCTTTTCCTTCTGCTTGTCGTCGTATTTCCCTCACTGTTCTTGAGGTTGGCAAGGGCCACCATGCATGTGTGTTAGGAAAATGATTAGCGTCAAGAGTAGTGCTTTAAAAACCTGCTTTTGTCTACAGCTGAAAGACTTAAATGAACTGCTTTAATCCTTCTTAGCAGACCTGAGGCTGCTGGGTAAAATCTTCTTCAAGGCTGTGGCTGCCTTAAGCTACAGGTAGGAGTTTCTCAGTCTTTGGGAATTTGCATCGTAATTGGGTTTAGCTCTCATAAATGAGGTTAATTGCAGCAATGTGGATTTAGTTTCAGACTCAGGAACATATTTAGGTTTGAAAGTGACGGTTTAGAGGCTCATTGAGATGGAGGTACATACAAAAACTGCATTACTAGTTTGCGTCTAACAAATCAGATAAACGCCAGCTCATGTTTGCTCATGGCAGTTCTAGGGAGTTCTATTCTAATTCTAAGTAGAATGGGTCTGAAAAATGCAGTGATATGTAGCGATAATACATTTATGTAGGCAGTGGTGCATGTCCCAGAATGCACCTCTTCAGCAGGTTGCTTGAATGCAGAGGGATGCTACATGCTGTGTTGATAATTAATAGCCATGGAATCTTTATTTGTACAATCATTAGAAATCTTTCTTTATTTACCACATAACTTGTCTCCTTAATGTGTTTCTGTGTTTTAATAGCTCAGCTAACCAAATGAAGAGATTCATAGTGTCTAACTA
Organism: Coreius guichenoti; assembly: GCA_039654105.1. Lineage (NCBI taxonomy): Eukaryota > Metazoa > Chordata > Actinopteri > Cypriniformes > Gobionidae > Coreius > Coreius guichenoti. The sequence goes on along the minus strand of CM077181.1, from coordinate 17,240,986 downwards.
CCATTACTGTTCAAAAGGGTTTTTTTTTAATAGAAATTAGTATTATTATTGGCATGGATGCATTAATGCATTAGCAGCAATGCATTTACTTAATCAAAAGTGCCAGTAAATACATTTATAATGTTACAAAAGATTTCTATTTCAAATAAATGCTGTTCTTTTGAACTTTCTATTTATCAAAGGATCCTGAAAAAAAAAGTATCACGGTTTCCACAAAAAATATTAAGAAGCATTACTGATTCTAACATTGATAATAATCAGCATATTAGAATGATTTCTGAAGGATCATGTGACATGACTGGAGTAATGATGCTGAAAATTCAGCTTTGAAAATGTATTCACAGGAAGGCACGACGCAAGTGTTTTTGCTAGTTTCAGCCCGACGCAGTTATCATTTTCACGTCCAGCGCCACATTTTTTAAATAGCAAATGCACTCGCGCCCATCTGTTCGCCCATGGGCGTGCTGGTCTGAAAACGAGGTGTGTTTAGGCGCATTGTTGGCGCGTTGCTATTTTGAGGCAACTGAAAACGACTGCGCATCAACCAACAAAAACCTGGTCTAAAGTCAATAGCGCAGTATTTTTTGTGTTATTTATAAGGGCGCATTAGTAATATGTGCCTATAGGCGGGTGCACAACGAGCATACACTCTGCTTATTACACACAGGAACACACAGCAGCACACAAACATTTTAAAATTTTAAAATTAAAAGGATTCCTCTCTGGAGAAGCATTCAGTCTTTCCGCTTGCAAATTCCGCTATGTAAATAGCGAATACGCAAGCGCAACTGACTTTTAAATGGAATGGGAGATTGGTTTATTGCATGTTACGCCCAAAACACACCCATGACTCATTAAGAGACTATACAAACCTTTTAGACCATGAGTTAAACCAGCAAAAGTGGATTCGGACATGTCTTTGAAAATTGTCACAAAATGTTACCGACCCCAAACTTTTAAATGGTAGTGTATATGCATAAATCATGCAAAAATTAAACATGTTAGAGTTCAAAGGCTATTCGGCACGCATACACACTCACACACCTACATGTATGTAAAACGAAGCAAAATGGCTGAAAGAAATGTTATCTGATTTGAACCACATGTGCGGCTTCTGTGCAACTTAACAGCTGTGTTAAAGGTCAGTACTGTGAAGTCCCGGTTTCACTATGTGCCCGGTGGCACTTAAGGGAAGGGTGGATCGACCTCTGCACGGTGCGAATGCGAGCACATTGTGCAAAGTAATTTATTCATGGCTTTGTGGTTTTTCACGTTATTTTGCCATCCATTTTTTATTGAGAGAGAGAAACTGACTCACACGGCGTGGTGTTCTTATCCATTAATACTGCATGCCGGTCTCAGCCAGGATTCTACCATGAAATGTTTATAGAGCAAATAATTGCTCCATGGTTAGGGCATGTTGACGACACCCAGAAGGCGACGGCCTGTGTTTGGATTGCAAGGGGACATTCTGAAATTAGGCCACTCCCATTTACCCCACTTTCTGCTGTCTCTCTCTTCCTGCTCCTGTGTACGTCCTGCTTTTTTAAATTGAGAATAGGCTATTGTAGATTCTATAATAGTAGATAATTTCATATTAAAGCATTTAATGGTTTATAGTAGAGACTTTTGTGCATTCTGACAACACCTTATATATTAAACAAATCAAATATAACATATTGAGTATCAAAACGTACCATGATATTACAATGGTTTAGATATGGCATATTGGTATCCTCACAAAAAAAATGCAGTCGTACAACAGATATAGATATTGTTTTTTGATATATATCATGGAACTGAAAATGGCATGGAATTTACATTATATTCATGGGTTCTTTAAGGAAAAAAGAAAAAAAAAAAAAAGCATGGCAGTATTATGATGCATTTTTCTACTTTTTTGTGTGACTAGCATATTCATACACCATAGTATTTATATCACTTATAAATGTACTGTGTTACTATCAGGGTGCCATGGCAGTATCACATATAACATGGTAATTAATTTGAATAGTAATGTGTCCAAACGTTTGACTGGGACTGTATTTATAGCATCTGAGCAGAAATTTGCGAACAAAAGCTTTATTGATGTGACACTAGGCTATTTTCCAGTAAACACTTCATAATCTGTCCAAAACAGGCCAAAGAAATCTTGCCTAAACAGTCTTACATCTATGACATTTTATGTAGCGTATTTGTTATATTATAGAGCCTATAAATGTTAATCTGCAGTTTAATACGTCACACAGAGACATGCAGAACATGCAGGATTCATATTTAAACAGTCTTTTGAGGTTTAATATTCACAGACACTAACAGAATAAACTTACCTCACAATCCTCGGCCGGATCCGTTGCTCTTAGAAATTAAACAGCTTTTCTTCTGAGGTACATAAATTATTCCAGGATTATTCCTCACTGCGTCTCAAAACGATTTACAGTACATGAATCTCACTAAACTTGATGTTTTTTTCGAGTCGATGTGGGCGGGGATATACTCTCATGGACCGTGTCTCTCTTTTTTCAAACAGATTACATAAAAAGAGAATATTTGTTTTCGATTTGATTTACATTATTTAAAACCTGACATTTCAACGTTTCTTTAGACATATGTCTAATGTTTGTGTGACAAGTATTCGCTAAGTTACAGTTAATTTTCTGACAAGTATCAGAATGGACTTCATTGAGAGAGAGGCGGCAGATCGCGCATCATGTTTGTTTTCTTTATTTTGCAAAAAGCACAACATATTGTTTTTATTGTGAGTGTACACAAATAAAAGTACAAACTTAACAGGTTCAAATGATGTTTATTTCGCACGAATAAGAAAAAAAGCAAACGGTGAAGTTGTCGGCGACTTTGCCAACCCCTGGGAGATAAAAACCAATACCATATTCTATTATAGTATGAGCATTTTATGTCATCACTGTACTGTACGATGGCACTGCCAAAGTATTTTTTAAAGTGATTATAGAAGTAAAAGTAAGGGGGCAACCCCTTTGGACAGACGAGACCAAAGTGGAGATGTTTGGCCATAATGCACAGCGCCACGTTTGGCAAAAACCAAACACAGCATATCAGCACAAACTCCTCATACCAACTGTCCATCAAGCTGGTGGATGGTTGATGGTTTTTGGCTTGTTTTGCAGCCACAGGACCTGGGCACCTTGCAGTCATTGAGTCAACCATGAACTCCTCTGAATATCAAAGTATTCTAGAGTCAAATGTGAGTCCATCTGTCCAACATTTAAAGCTTGGCCGATATTGGGCCAATGCAACATGCAACAGGACACCCAAGAACACCAGCAAATCTAAAACAGAATGGCTGAAAAAGAAAAGAATCAAGGTGTTGCACGGGTCCAGTCAAAGTCCAGACTTCAACCTGACTGAAATGCTGTGGCGGGACTTTCAGAGAGCTGTGTATAAACAAATGCCAGCAAACCTCAATGAACTGAAGCAACATTGTAAAGAAGAGTGGGCCAAAATTCCTCCAGAATGATGCGAGAGACTGATACTGTCATACAGAAAACGATAACTTGTTGCTAAAAGTGTCTCTACAAGTAGTTGAATCATAGGGTGTACTTAGTTTGTCTCCCATGGCTTTCCATTTAGGCTTTATTTTTGTTAAATAAACAATGACACGGTGTAATATGTAATTTGTTGTTGTTTATCTGAGCTTGTATTTACCTAATTTTAAGACCTGCTAGTGACCAGATGGTTTTTATTATGTTCTGATACGTAAAACCATAAAATTCTAAAAGGGTGTCCTTTCTTTTTCACATGTAGGCCTATCTGCCAATAGGGTAAAAAAAAAATAGTAGTACCATGGTACTTTTTGTAAGTGATATGGCATTTACCATTGTACCATGTCCAAAATACCATAGTAGTACCATGGTACCATTTTTTTCAGTGTAATACCCTTTTTTGATGCTACCATGATGGTAAAGTGGTTGATATAGTTTCCTCAACTCCTGCTTGATTGTTATTTATTTATTTTTTATTCTAAAAGTGAAGTTTGCTTGCACAGCTGGATTGGTAAAACAGTGTTTGTGATGATTTAGAAACTCTTACGCTACTGTTATTAGAGTAGGTAAAGCATCAGGCCCCAATCAGACAGAACGCGTTTTTCAGGTTTGAAAACGCGAGGCGTTTTTTTTTTGTGTTTTTTTTTTTTTTATGTTGCCAGGCAACCCCAGAATCAGCTGTGCTGTTAGTCTAATCAAAATAACCGACACCACAACGGAAGGCCCGCCTCTCCATTCATTTGATTGGACAATGGGAAAAAAACGCGATGACGTCGGGCGCTTTTCTGCTCAGAGTTGATTTTTTTTCAACTTCATGCGCTCAGACCTCTCCTTCAAAAACGCGAGGCGCAGCAGGAGGTTAAAACGCGAGGCGTCTAGGGAGCATAAGCAGCGCGCATAACGCTCGCTGCCAACAGAAATCTATTCAAAAAAGGTGCCTCTCACTGCAAAAACGCGTTCTGTCTGATCGGGGCCTAATTCCACTTCTTTTTTCATCATGACTCCCATTGCCTCCCTATGCATTTTCTCACACCTGTCACAAGGTCCCACAGTCCTGGGACAGACTCTGCGTGGGCTTTTGGACAAATGGCTGAGCTAAAGAGCCTCATTTATGGGATTACTTTCCCAGAGTGTTAAAACAGATGAGGCTTGAACACTCCACCCAAGTGGTCAGTAGTGGGTGGAGGTTGAGAGCTAGGGCCAGGAAGGGTGGATAGAGCCTGAAAGGGTATAGAGAAGGTCGGGGAGGTATGATAGAGTTGTAGGCATCAGAGTGGGTGTGGGCATGTCTTTTTGTCTTTTGGGCTGTATGGATGGAAGGGGTTCTGTGTGGGCTAATGGGGGGTTTGGGGGGGTTTGTATTCTTTGTATTCTACTCTTTGTATTGTATTAATAAGTGCTGAGTATAGGATCATCATGTTCCCTGTAGTTTCACTTTGTGTGTGTTAGATCATTAAAAAAACAAGAATATTTAATTTTGTGTATAACTTTTGTGTTTTAACTCAATGTTAAAAACAGGCAAGCTGCTTAATTAATATTTTTTGTGGAAAACGTGATACATCTTTTTTTTCTTTTTACAATGTAAAAGTCTTTGTTTACTTTTGATCAATTTAATGCATCCTTTTAAAATGATTAATCTCTTTCAAAAAAGTAAGAATAAAGTTAGAATAAATGACTTAATGAATTGGTCCTTAGTCCATGATGTGGCCCTTAGTTAGCTCGACACGTGGATTGGGAAGGTTTACAGAATCAGGCTGGGTTACTTTGCAAAGACAATAAGCAAACGATCTTCCAGATGAAGGTTTTTCTTCCAGCCAGAATATACAAACTCTCAGGAGCTTCGGTTTTCATATCATTGAGTGTGTTTGAAAGAGGATTAGTTCTGGATCTTCCATGCTTCTCCAAAGGACTTTATTTATTTTATGTATATAGCAACAAGACACAAACTTTCCTATTCAGGCTGTCATGTCAATAATTTTGCCTGGGCCTATGCAGTTTATAGTGCCTAGTAATATAAAAAAATAAATAAAAAAAATCATTGTGTCTAATGCAAAATCAAGTTTGAGATTAATTATGACTCGGATAAGAAGGAATGACAGGAATTCATCTTAATGGTTCTCAAACTTGATACAATACGAGTCTCATAATCCACTGGATCATCAGGGCACCACCGCAGATGCATGTTTAGAAAGGTCTTCCATTTTTGCCGGTTCTTGGCCAGGACTTGTGTCTTACCAAAGTCAGCCCCAGTCCATTATTTGATATTTTCTGCCCATTTTTCCCCTGTTGTCTTCCATGGTGCTGATTTCCATCCTATATTTGGAAGATGTCTTATCCAGGTGTTCCACCAGGTCCTTCAGTTCTTGTTCTTCTCCTGCCAGCCCATCGATGTTGTCTGCAAAACAGAGGTTGGTGAATTTGCAACCTTCAATGCTGATAGTTCCTGTTTGTTTCTCCAGTGCTTCCATCATTATTCTCTCCAATAAGATGTTGAAGAGTATCGAAGATAAGGGGCATCCCTGACGGACCCCTATGGTGGTTCGGAACCATTCTCCAATAGAGCCGTTGGCAAGTTCTGCAATGCAGGCTGTATTTCACAGCTGTTCGATGGTGAGAACAAGCTTTCTGCCCATGCTGAATTTTCTCATGGTGTTCCAAAGGGCTGCATGACACACCCTGTCAAACGCTTTTTTTTAAATCTATGAAGATGTAATAGAGATGTCTTTGATGTTGCTGATACTTTTCACAAAGTAGATGCAGGTTGAAGATTTGTTTGACTATGCTCCTTCTTTCTCTGAAGCCTGGTTGTTCCTCAGAAATGATATTTTCTGCCTGTGGTTTCAGTCTGTTGAGAATGATTTTGAGCTTATTGGGGTGAGTGATGAGACTGATAGTACGATAGTTTTGGCAATGCTGAATGCTGCTTTTCTTTAGTAGTGTTATTATCAGTGATTGGGTCCATGTGGAAGGGCACTGACCTGTTTGCCAGATCTTGTTGCAGATCTTCATCAGCATGTCGATGAGTTCCTTAATGAGTTCAGTCTGGACGTTGTCGATTCCCGGCGCCTTTCTGTTCTTCAGTGATCTTATCGCTTCTTCCAACTCTTCACCGAGGATGGGGAAGTCATCTTCCTCTCCTGGACTGGTTCTGACGCGTACCTCTGGGTCTCCTTGAACTGTATGGTTATAAAGCTCAGAGCAATACTCCTTTTTTATCTCCTTTTTCTCTGTTAGACAATTTCCTGCTTTGTCCTGTATACTGCTGACTTTTGCTTCCTTCTTCTTGGTGAGATCTTTCAAGACTTGAAATGCTTTCTTGCTGTTGTTGTTGCTGATGCAGCCTTCAATCTCTTCTCTTCTTTCTTGATCTGACGCCTTATGTCACACTGCTGAAGTATCTCATCAGTGACCCAGGGCTTCAACTTGCCTCAATATTTTCCCAGTGTTGCAGTTGCTGCTTCCATCATGGCATCATTTGCAGTGAGGGTCTCAACATCTTCCTCTAAAATGAGAAGGGGGGCAAACTTTCCACCAATGAAGGCTTAGAAACTCTGTGCGACTTCTGGATCTTTAAGTCGTTCCAAGTCAAACTTGATTCGGGGATTTTGCTACCACTTGGTCTTCTTGAGACATAGAAGTTCGCTTCCAATGTCTTCCCTTGGAAAGGTGCAGATGCTTTCTTGCTTTATTCTGTTCATGAAACATTGTGGGATCATGATGTAATCAATCTTATTGTGGTGGATTCCATTAGGTGCATGCCATGTCCATTTACAGGAGTTCTTGTGGTTTCCCATTGTTTTCGCCAGTATAAGGTTGTTATAGGTGGCAATCTCCAGTAACCTTTCTCCCCTGCTGTTGGTCTTGGGGTTGCAAGCTGTTCTGCAGGTGCCTTTCCAGTTTGACTGTCTATCAACACCCACCTTGGTATTTTAGTCACCTTGAGTGATTATAATGTCTTTCTTTGGAGCCTTGTCGATGGTATTTTGCACCTGGTTGTAGAACTCTTCTATGTTTCCTCACTCTAATCTGAGGTGGGTGCATAGGCTTGAATGACAGTAATGTTGCACTAAGGTGGATGATAATAAGCCTTCCTGAGATTGGTTGACAGCCTAGTACAGTATTCTTGCTGTCCTTATGTACAAGGAAACCAACACCGTTCATGTGTCTGTCACATTCTCCACTGTAGAAAAACAGGTGGCCTTCATCTGTTGACATTTCTTAGAAGTCTTTCCATCTAGTTTCACAGAGACCTAAGAGATGCCAGGAGTACTGTTCCTTCTCATAGATAAGTTCTTTAAGCTTGGCCGTCTGTTGTAAGGACTTTCCATGTGGCTGTGGTGAAGATGTTTCTAAGACTTGTTGGTCTGTGGTTACCAGTAGCATACTTATCGTCTCCTGGTGAGGAGCGGATATTGCGCTTATTGTTTTCCCGGGCGACGACTGATCCAGTATGGCATTTGGAGAGCTGTTTATCATAATTTGTGGTGTGTCTTGGGCCAAGAGTAAAACCTGGCAGAGCCCATCCTTCTTCAGGCCCTCTGGATGGCCGTGACTCCTTATGAGCCTTACCATGCCCTTCGCTTACCACAAGCGTTGACCTCTTTCGTCCCCTCTGCTGATGTCGTCTTCACATGCTGGGATAGGCTAATTCCAAACTCACAAAGGGTTTTCGACCTGTCGGCTGCCCTCACCAGGTTTAGCCTGTCTGCTGAGATGGTTAACCGTCGGTTCAACGGTGCTTGGCTGCTGCACATGATACAGCTTCTTGAAGCCACATGTCAGAGAATACTCTGTGTTTGCCTTCTGTAGACATTCATCCTTCCCATCTGATATTAAGATACCTCAGGCCCTTGGTCATCTGATTCCAATGTGAGATTTGCTAGAAAAGACCAGAACACTGTATGACGCCACGCTGGCCTTGTGTGAGTGAGTGACATTGAATTACGTTGTGTAATAGTTTGACCCTTGAGTCATTCAGGAATATGGTTCAGCAGAATATATATATATATATATAACAACAATTTAAATCTATTTATTTAGTTCAAATCTGATGTGTATATTTAGGTGTGAAGTTAAATTGCTTAAGTTTGTGTCTCTCACTGGAAGCAGACATCAATTAGATGGGGAGTCAGTGGGGAGCTCACTGTAGTAGGAGGCAACTTTAATGAAAATTGAACACTACTTGAACTAACTTGGCAGACTGCCGCTCTCGCTCTGCATGCCGGCCTCATTATTTACCCATTAGCAGACTCTCTGTCCAAACCTTTATATAGCAGGCAAACACTTGCTACTTTATCATGACTCCACATCAATTTGAATAAACAGAGTTTAGTCTCCTCAGCCTATTCTTACAGCTGGCATTTCTCATTATGACAAAATGACGTTTAAATTCACACAGTAAGCAAAACATTGTGTTGTCTATCAGCAAAAAGTTAGGACTAAAAGCCTGTTCACACTAGGCCGTTCACACCAAGGGCAATAACTATAATGATAAAGATATAGTTCTAAAAATTGTTCTAAATATAAAAGAATAGAGTCCACACCTAAGATAACAGAACAGAGAAACAATATAGTTGGAATCACAGAACTTTTTTTTTTCCCAGCTGATTAATGATAAAAACATTGACAGCCAATCAGAATCCACCAGACTTTAAAGAGTTTGAGCATTTAAAGCGTCAGACAACAAAACTACAGCATGTGAATAAACAGAACAATATCGTCCGCTAGTGTTGACGCTAATATAGTTATCGTTAACGTTATCTTTAAAGTTATAATTCTTGGTGTGAATGGGCCTTAACTCCTGATACGATTCTACATTACAGATAAAAAACACTTTGTTATTGTCTAGAAAAGTTGAGTTTTTTCCTCAGAATGACATTTAATAGTGATTCCAGCACTGAATACATACAGTGTATTCTAATATGTAATATAATATTTTTTTAATATTATCTGATTTTGATTATCAGTGTTGAACACATTTTTGCTGCAAAATATTCTGGAAATAGTGACGTTCTACCATTCAATAGTTTGGGGAAGGTTTTTTTTTTTTTTTTTAAAGCAAGGACACATTAAATTGATCAAAAGGAACACTAAAGACATTTAGAGTGTTACAAAAGATTTCTGTTTCAAATAAACGCTGTTCTTTTACACTTTCTATTCATCAATAAAAATTCAGCTTTTCCAATAGAGAAACAATTTAAAAATATAAAAATATTTTAAAATAGAAAACAGTTATTTTAAACTGTAATAATATTTCACAATACTACAATTTTACTGTAGTTTTCATTTGGCAGGCATAAGAGACTTTCAAAAACAATATAAAATATTTAATACATATATAAATAAAGTTATATGGTCCTGACTTTTTGCCCAGCTTAATACTTCTATATTATGTAATTTACAGAGAAAGTAATTATATCATGCAAGATATTCCCAGTGTTCTCTATTTCTTTTTTGCTCTCATATGGCATCAGTTGCTGAGAGCTTTGGACAGTCCTGTCAATCCCAAGCTTGTTTGTCAAAACCTATTAAATCTCAATTACTGAAGTATTCATACCCTGTGTGGTTTGTGCCAAGCAGAAATATGAAGAGAAGTCTGGTGGCCTGTAGTTCAACATTATCATGTTACAATAGGCAGCATCATGGCTATGGGATATTAAAAAGAGATCAGTCTGAAAGGACTGCTTCATTGTCTTCTAGAAGAGGTATGTCTTGTGGGGGAGGAATCAAAGATAATGAGGTTTGGGGTGGAGTGGGCGGAGTCACAGCAACTGGTGCCAATCAAACATGCATATCATTTACTCACCCTCATGTCATCCTTTCCCTGTTATTTTCTTTCTTCGGTGAGATGTGAAAAGAGAATGAATGTCCCATGCACTCTTTTCAAGCAGAACACAAGCAAAAATGTGAATTTTATTTATATTTATGTTTTTTTTATGTTCAAAAATTTGGGGTCATTAACATTTAATAACATTTTTGTGGAAACCATGCTACTTTTTTTCAAGGATTTTTTGATGAATAGGAAAAAATGCAAATGCATTTATTTGAAATAGAAATGTTTTGCAAAATTATAAATGTCTTTACTGTCACTTTTGATCAATTTAATACGTCCTTGTTGAATACAAGTATTTGCTTTCCATAAATATTTATTTATGGTCCAAATATTTCCAAATATTCATGATTAAAAGTGATTTTTTAATTTAAAAAGTACAAATGCATTCTTAAAAATATAGCACACGTTATATGGTTCAACTTGTATGATACTTTTATGTCGTTCTTTTGGAGCTTAACAGTATAAATGACCAAAATGAAATATGAAAGTGAGTAATTGAACTATCCCTTTAACTCCACAAGTTCCCTGACCAGCCTCTCTTTAAACATGGAATATCATCCTTCCTGCCACACGCCTATACCTCACACGGGGAGACGTGCTAAAAATAAACGTCTGGTGTGAGGGTGGAGTTTGGCAAGTGACTCCTGGGCGGCAGACAACAGTGCGAGACATGGACAGGATGGGACAGCTTCCTAATGTCTTGAGTAGGACGTAAAGTTTGTTCTTGCATGAGATATAGAGGGAAAAAAACACTGTGAAACCCTGACAGTGAGGTTAGGAAATATTTACCACACCACATGCCCTCCAATGTCAGAATGATTCTTGTGGAGTGAGTACAACTTGACAGCGTGTGTGTGTTTATGTAAGCTTGTTTTCTGCCGTGGAATAAAAAAGTAATTGCTATAATAGTTTATATCTCGCAATTCTGATTTTTTTTTTAAATCTCACAGTTTTTACATTTTTTACATCTCACAATTTTGTTTTATTGTTTCTGCCATAGGAATAAAAAGAAGGTAACTGCAACTTTTTATCACAATTTTATCACAATTGCGAGTTTAAATCTCAGTGGTGTTAGGACATTTCTACTACATGCCCTCCAATGTCAGAATGATTCATGCGTAGTAAGTGCAACTTTGACTGTGTGTTTGTGTATGGAAGCTTCATACAATTCAAATGGTAACAACTGCCAGTTTACATCTCACAATTCTGTTTTTTTTTTCTCTTGCAATTGTGAGTATAGGCCTATATCTCAAAGTCTGAACTCTCAGAATTGTGAATGATAAACTCACAATTCCAATTTTTCTCAGAATTGTGAGTTTAGAAAAAAGTCAGAATTGCGAGATATAGAATTGCAATTACCGTCTTTTTATTTCCCCCCCTGGCAGAAATAAGCTTCCATAGTGTGTGGGCTGTAGAAGTTGGGGGAAGAAATCTACCTAGAGGATCCTCTGCTGGAAGCACAGCCCTCCCCTTCTCTCTCTCTCTCTCTTTCTCTCTCTCTCACAGTCTTTCTCAGCTGGCTCTGCTCTCTCTCAGTCTTGCGCTGTGACTGTGTATGCGCTGAGCTTTGGAGTGAGACACAGAGAGAGAGCAACAGAAGAGTGCCTAGGGCTTCGCCAAGCTTTAGTTGAGTTTAGTCTCAGCCAAGTTACTATTTAAAAGTCAGAGAGGAAGAGTGCACAACATCTAGGAGATAAACAACCCCAGGAACAGAACAAACACACTTTGAAAGTGGTGTGGACACTCATGGTCCTCTCCTGAGGCTGTTGCTGCTTCACCAGGAGAGATGTGATCGTTGTGTGGTTCACACGCGCTGACTTATTCAACACACAGACACACCTGCTCCATCCTCAGGTAGCGTTCTGAAGGACTGGATTGCTGAAACAACACAGTGTTTACCGGAGACCACGGGACTGCACGCAGCCAGGGAAGAGCATGGACTACCTGTGGGGGATTGTACTGCTGATGTGGGCGCTCGGCGTGCCGGAGAGAGGAACCGACGCACAGAGGAGCAAGAACAACGTACCCCGGCTCAAACTCTCGTATAAAGGTCAGTCGCCTCCTGCTGTTGGGCTTCTGGGAAGGGGATAAATCAAAAATCAGTCAGAATGATTGAGGAATCTTAGAAGAGCAGATCTTATGGCTTGTTAAAGTTTGTGGGTTTATTCTGTGTTGGAGATGCTTTCTGGTCCAGAGTTGGCATACGGTTCTGGATGCTTCTGGGGGATATTTCATTGATATGATTCACATGGTTTCACATGGTGGCTAATTTACAAAGATGTTTTTGAAAGCATGAAAATTAGCTGGATTTCAAACTGACAGTAAAGGGGTGCATATTGAGTTTTACATTTTAGTTTGCTTTCATAATTAATAACTAAAATATTAGAGTGGTGGTATTGAAAGTATGGTGTTTTGGGTTCAGCTGGTGCTGAGATGTGAAGTAGCACAACCAGGAGATTCATTATGATACATTTTTTTAACGATTTAAAAAAAAAAAAAAAACTTTTAAGTGGTAAAAAACTCTTTTTCTTCATTTTTTTGGAATTTGTAACATTTAACCTTAAAAAGTGGATATGCACATTAGTTCTGTTTCTACCTGATCTGACCCTTAAATATTACTTTTGTTGGTATAACCTAATTTAGAAATATAATATATATATATATATATATATTTTACTTGATCAAATCTAGTTATTTTAGCTGTTCCCCCATAAGTTACATTTTTTTTTTTTTTTTTTTTTTTTTTTTTACAGTTTAGAGGTTTAATTCATAGCGGTATGATAGATGGAAGGGTTCAACTATGAAAACATTTAGGATTAATTCTGCAAGACACATATTATGTATCACACAATTATTCTGTGATTAATTTGTTGAGTTTTATGCACAGATTAAATCAGGCGTGTGTAGTTGAGTGTGTGTGCGTGTGTGTTTGCAGAGCCTGTGGGCTGAATACGTTTGTCTGGATGCCCAGGTGGGAATGTTTAAACTGCTGGCATTTATTGTTTCTCTGAAACACCTACAGTTCATATGCCAAAAATACAGCCAAAACTCTTTTTTAAAATTTATATCCTGCATCTGATTATGAATCAAACTTCTAATATCAGTCAATTGTACATGATTCACAGTGGTTTTGCTTCAGTACCCAACACAATACCAATTGTAATTCATAATTTATTTCATAAATTATTTTCTCCTTGCTTAGCTTTGTTCATAGTTTTTGAGGATGAGGACATGTCATTCAGAGTATCCATGCTGGCATTTGCCTTATGTGACCAAATTTGCACCATAATATCATAGAAATGAGTTGGTTATGCAGTTTTTAATGTCAACAGCAGATATAAGAAATGTTATCTACTCTTTTAGACATTGATGAGCCTGTTTATTTTGCTATGATAACTATGTATGATGTTGCATTTTATTATTTCTATACAGTTTTGTTTGACAGTGATCCTATCAGAACAGATTGCCCATTTTTGGGTCGTGACCCACTGGTTGAGATCCACTGATCATTCATATTATTCTCTGCGTGTAAATGTACTGTACTTTCCTCCACTTTTTGTTATTCAGTTAGAGTAAATTGTTTATAAGATTCTGTGTTTTGAAGGAGTGTGTTATTATAATTGCAGACTGTATAACGCAAGGTGGCTGTTTTTAACATTGCGGTTTTGTTAAAACATTACAACTCTTTACGTCCGATTGGTGTTCATTATGAAGTGAGCTGTCAAGAGTGAATTCACAGTAAGAGTGTTTAAATGAAAGAGCCCGTTCCACCCTCCCTCTGTAATTAGAAAGAGACAGAGAGAGAGAGAGGTTTAACAGTCAGGGCAGATGGCTGTATGAAAGTGAGCCATTTCTCTCTCTGCCAGCTTTCTAATTGCACTGACAGCTCCTCATTAGCTGGCTGGTAGAAGCTGAGCTCTATATGAACCGCCGTGTGTGACTGTCAGGCGACAGACACACTCGATCCAGCACGCACACATGCACAAACACACGGGGGGCTTCTTAAGTACCCAGAGCTCTCATCTGCCCGAACACAGATGCACACACACGTCTAGAGCTGTTCGCCGTATCAAACACTGACACCTACAGGCATGCACACACTGTTTGTGAGGAAAACAATGAAGAAGGAGACAAAGAGAGATGGAGAGAGACGGAATATGTGTTTTTGTGCTTTTGCACTGAGAGTGCATGTGTGTTTGCAATGTATGCAGACTAAAATGAAATGAAATGCCAAGACATCTAGCACCCGAGCAAACTCACACACCTGTGAACATTTGTCACCACAGTCTGGCTGATTCATCCTTTCCTGAATTCTCATCAGTTGAAATGCATGCGGGTGCGTGGAAGTAATTACTCATGAAGAGTATGTATTTGTTGTCTTTATGTAATTTAGAGACTATAAATTCTGCAGGTTTTTTGAATTAGTTACTAAAACAAAGCACGGATGTATTGATTTTATGTTTATTTAAAGATGAATTGTGTAATTTCAGTGGCACTATTGTCACCAATATTTATTTATTTGTTTGTTCATACAGATTTTTTCATTTTTTTCACTTTACATCCTACTTCAACCTTCCATTGGTCGAAAATAAAATCAACAAAGCCAATTTTATTGTGTTGGGCTTGCCGGGATGCTTCACAGTTTTAGAGCTTTAGTGAGAATCCAACCTAAGAATGGTTTTCTTGTACAGTAGTTATCTCTGTATATTAAGATTGGAGAAGAAAACTTACACTGTTCACTTCAAATATAAGTTAGATAGAATATTTAAGTTTCCATATGGTAATGTTTATTGCAAAATATTATTAATATACAAAAGTACACTGTAAAAAGTGAATGTGTTCTGTTGTTACCCTAAAGAGCAATTATTTATGATCCCCAAAAATTATTTATTTAATTTAATTTAATTTAATTTTTTTATTTTATTATTTCATTTAATTTCATTTAATTCATTTCTATTTCATTTCATTTCATTATTTCATTTCATTATTTCATTTCATTTCTTCCATTTCATTTATTTAATTTCATTATTTCATTTTATTTTATTTTATTTTATTTTATTTTATTTTATTTTATTTTATTTTATTTTATTTTATTTTATTTTATTTTATTTTATTTATTTTGGTTTGGTTTAGTCTTGCTTTATTTGTATAAAACAATGTTGATTTAAATGTTACCACCTGAAGAACACTCAAAGACATAATGGTTTTCATACTACATACTATGATAATGATATTTACTATACCTTCACAGAAAGTCGTTGACATTATCAAATTATGCTAAAATGATTTTACGGAATTAAATGCCTTGAGGGCCATTTTAAATGTCCTCACATGTTCTTTTTTGATGCGCTTTAATATATTTGTGAGAATTTTTTTTTTTTTTCAAATGTAGCCCTCACACATATGTACAACCAAACCTGTAGATATATAGTTTATGATATATATAGTATAATCTCCCAGCTGCATTTCCATCATCAGAATGGAGGTGTGTTTGTGTGTGTGTGTGTGTGGAGAGGAAGCCACCCATGAGGAAGTCCTGACTAAGCTCTGGTGTTCCTCACAAGGGTGGTATCAGTGTCCCCTCTGAGCCGAAAGTTCCCATGGCAGGTTAACAATAACACCTTTACATAAATGTGAAGTGGTGTGGTAAGACATAAAGAACATGAGAATATATGTGGCTGCATGTTGTCTCGAATAAGTGGTGCAACTAGTACAGAAATAAGAGATTGGCTACTTCAGTGTGAGCGTGTGTGTGTGTGTGTGTGTGTGTGTGTGGCAAATTTGTGTGGTGGAATAATGTTTTTGGTGTAAAGCTATCTCATTCCGGAGTGAATGTTTTAAGACAGCTTTAATCTCATGAAGAAATAAGAGAAGTTTTATTTCACTTTAATTAAGCTTCACAAACACGCCAAGAATCTGGTGTTGGGTTGCATTTGCAGCATGTGAACTCCTTATCCTCTTCAGAAATAAAGCAGCGGTATTAGAGCGCACACACCTAAAACAATACTCCGCCAAATTCCTGTGAAATGGAAAACATTTATGCCATAATACATTTTTCCCCCTTGGAAAGCAAAAAGACATGATGAAAATTGGATTAGATTTGATTTTAGGTATTTGATTGCCTTAAAATCATCTTTGGACCCTGTGGAAAGGGTTCAAATGATCACGTACGCAAATAATCAGAACTCCAGATTTGATTAGATGGACATGCATGCTGTGATGAATGGAAAAAGGTGAGTGTGTATAGCACTCATGTTTCATTTGCCCACACGCAAACACACACACACACACATGTGCCCTGCAGAGAAGAGAGTGCAGGCAGTATGTAGGGTAGGGAAGTTTATTTTTATCAGCCTCAGATGGGACCGTTCCTCTGCCTCCATCTGCCCTCCCCTCATTGCTTGTGCTCTCAGATGTTTTTCCACAACAATAGATGGAGGGAAAGAGACAGAGAGATGGTCTCAGTGGTTTAAAGAGGATGAGACTAGCTCTTCTCCTGGCGTAGGCCTGTTTGAGTGCTGTTTAAACCGGTGAGGTTCAGATTAGCAGCATGTCTAAAGCCACTTCCTCCTGTGTGACTGCTTGCTGTAGATTACCCACAATGCCAGGCAGGGGCACCGTATGTTCTAGAATCTCAAACACAAAATGTGGCCTGTTTTTGTCCTGACTCAGGTTATGATACATTACCATTGAAAATTTGGGTTTAGTAAGATTTTTTTTAAAAGTCAACTCTTATGCTCACCAAGGCTGCATTTATTTGATACAGTAAATTAAGAGTATTAAAAAACAGTAACATTATAAAATATTACAATTTTAAACAGCTGTGTTCTATTTGAATATATTTAAAATGTAATTTATTCCTGTGATGGCAAAGCTGAATTTTTAGCAGCCATTACTCCAGTCTTGAGTGTCACATGATCCTTCAGAAATCATTCTAATATGCTGATTTGCTGCTCAAGAAACATTTCTGATTACTATCAGTCAAAATCAGTCGTGCTGCCAAAATATTTTTGGGAATATTTTTGTGGTATTTTTTCAGGATTATATGATGAATAGAAAGCTCAAAAGAACAACAATTATTTGAAATAGAAATCTTACATAACATTATAAATGTCTTTACTGTCACTTTTAATCAATTTAATGCAACCTTACTGAATAAAAGATTTTTTTAATAAAAAAATATTGACCCCAAATTTGAACAGTATTGTATATAAAACATAATGATATCATTCATGCCTTTTGTATTTTTGTCTGAAGTTGAAGCATGTTGTCATTTAGCAAGTGCTGTTTTCTTTTAACTACTGAAAGTGTTCTCTTTTCCACCATAAAAGGTTATTGATCATCAATATACACTACATTGCCAAAAGTTTTGGGACGCCTGCCTTTACATGCACATGAACTTTAATTCTACTTAATCCGTAGAGTTTAATATGGAGTTAAACCCAAGGTTAAGGAGTGTGTTTATGGGATTTTTTGAAGCGCATTTGTGAGGTCAGGCACTGATGTTGGACGAGAAGGCCTGGCTCACAGTTTCCACTCTAATTCATCCCAAAGGTGTTCTGTCGGGTTGAGGTCAGGACTCTGTGCAGGCCAGTCAAGTTCCTCCACACCAAACTCACTCATCCATGTCTTTATGGACCTTACTTTGTGCACTGGTGTGCAGTCATGTTGGAACAGGAAGGTGCCTTCCCCAAACTGTTCCCACAAAGTTGGGAGCATGAAATTATCCAAAATGTCTTTGTATGCTGAAGTATTAAGAGTTCCTTTCACTGGAACTAAGGGGCCAAGCCCAACCCCTGAAAACAACCCCACACCATAATCCCCCCTCCACCAAACTTTACACTTGGCACAATGCAGTCAGGCAAGTACTGTTCTCCTGGCAACCGCCAAACCCAGACTCATCCATCAGATTGCCAGACAGAGAAGCGTGATTCGTCACTCCAGAGAACACGTCTGCACTGCTCTAGAGTCCAGTGGCGGCGTGCTTTACACCACTGCATCCCACGCTTTGCATTGCACTTGATGATGTAAGGCTTGGATGCAGCTGCTCGGCCATGGAAACCCATTCCATGAAGCTCTCTACGCACTGTTCTTGAACTAATCTGAAGGCCACACGAAGTTTGGAGTTCTGTAGCTATTGACTCTGCAGAAAGTTGGTGACTTCTGCACACTGTGCACCTCAGTATGCGCTGAACCTGCTCTGTGATTTTACGTGGCCTACCACTTCGTGGCTGAGTTGTTGTTGTTCCCAATTGCTTCCACTTTGTTATAATACCGCTAACAGTTGACCGTGGAACGTTTAGTAGTGAGGAAATTTATTGAATGGACTTATTGCACAGGTGGCAACCTATCACGGTACCACGCTTGAATTCACTGAGCTCCTGAAAGCGACCCATTCTTTCACAAATGTTTGTAGAAGCAGTTTGCATGCCTAGGCGCTTGATTTTATACACCTGTGGCCACGGAAGTGATTGGAACAATAATATATCTGCAGATTCCTTATAGACTTTATTAGTTCATGAACAAACCTACACTTATTATTCTGAAACTGAAATGTGTTTCCGTAGCATCAGTATTCTGATGATAGTGATTTCCGTGATTTGATTCCTAAAGGTTTACATTTGATCCCCACAATCTTGAATATTTGGTTACATCATTGTAGACTGAAACTGTTTGTTGTTCCTTGTCTTTGTCTCTGACAGCTCAAACCCTTGATTCTGAGAACCTGTTCCTCAGGGTGTTCTCAGGTAATCTTTAATAGATAAATAACTCTGGGCTAAATGATGATTACAGCTCATGCGTTATTGATTCACACAGCAACTGACACTATTGTTGAATCCGAGAAAAACCTGCCAAAAACTAAAACTTGTGCCTCTACCTACATCTGCAATACTCCAAAAAACGTTCCTATACAATTCACTGCATATTCCAGCTAAAATGAACACTGGTGGCAGAAAAACACCATCAACTTTTATTCCTGTTCACACAAATTGCAGGGGCAGATTATCAATTAATAAAGACTTATGTTTGTATGTTTGTCAAAATAATTTTACCATAGTGCATGATTTGTAATACAATTTGACATTTGCATTGCAAAACCAGTCTAATAAACCAAAACATTATCACAGGTGAATATCATTGATTGATGTCCTAACAAGGTCACATATTAAGGTCTGGGTAGATTAGATGGTAAGCAAACAATCAGTTCTTGTAATCATCGTGTTGGCTGCAAGAGAAATTAGCAGAAATAAAGATCTGAGCGACTTTGATAAGGGACAAATTGTTAAGGCAGAGCAACTGGGTCAGAGTCTCTCTGAAATGGCAAGGCTTGTGGGTTGCTCCTAGCCAGCAGTGGTGAGAATTTACCAACAGTGGTCCGAGGAGGGACAAACCACAAACCAGCGACAGGGTGTTGGATGCCCAAGGCTCATTGATGCACAAGGGCAATGAAGGCTATTCTGTCTGGTCGGAGCCAACAGAAGGTCTACTGTGAAATTTTGATGATGTTACAGGAGGAATGTGTCTCAACATACAGCGCATCGCACTCATCGGACCACTTAGAGTGCCTATGATAACCCCTGCCCACCATCGACAGCACCTACAATGGGCACGTGAGTGTCGAAACTGGACCTTGGAGCAGTGGAAGAAGGTTACCTGGTCTGATGAGTCCCATTTTATTTTACATAACGTGGATGGCTGTGTACGTGTGCACCATTTACCTGGGGAAGTGATGCCGCCAGGATGCACTGTGGGATGACAACAAGCCGGTGGTGGGAGTGTAACCCACCTACCCAAACATTCACTAGGCAGTTACCCAAACATTGTTGCAGACCAATGCAGAAAATGGTGTTCCCTGGTGGAAGTGGCCTCTTTCAGCAGGATAATACACCTTGCCACACTGCACACATTGTTCAGGAATGGTTTGAGGAACATGATGAAGAGTTCAAGGTGTTCACAAATTCCCCAGATCTCAATCCAATCTGTGGGATGTGCTGGACCAACAAGTTTGATCCACAGTGACTCCACCTCGCAACCTACCGGACTTGAAGGATCTGCTGCTAATGTCTTGGTGCCAGATACCACAGGACACCTTTAGGAGTCTTGTAGAGTCCATGCCTCGGCGGGTCGGCGCTGTTTTGGCAGCACATGGAAGCCTTACAGTGATAACGGGAAAATAATGCAACAAAGTTTGTTTCGCCTATACAGCAGATCTAGTGTCATTGTCCAGCTTAAGTAAGTTCAGTGTTGATTCATTTCGGTTGTAAAAATCATTAGTTATTAATTTAGTTAATTTATCTATACAGTCCCATTATTTGTCCCAAACAGAAACAAGATTATTTTTCTTTTGATTATTTTATTTATTATTTTCACTTTTTCACTAGGCAGTTAGATAATAAATCTCATGCTCACATATTACACAAGATCAGGTTATTTTACTTAAGTTTGGAAACTTTGTGTTCTCAGATGGCATTTGATTACCAAGCCCAAATAAATGCACTTCTCACACCTCGACCTGATCACACGCTCACAAAGACATGCTCACAAAGACACGCTCACAAAGACACGCACAATGAGCAAAATGATGTACTAAGTACATGATGTTCTACCTTTGGAATCTGATTTATGTGTTTGTTAATGCCCTGGCAACTGTCTGGATTTAATAAGTGTAAACATTACATCATGCTTTGTTTTCCCATGTTTGACTGATTAAAAACTTGTGAAGATGATTGATTTATTGTTTCGAAAATGACACACGCAAGTAAAATAAAGCCACACTGTTTCAAAACGATCACATACACATTTGTACACACACAATTTGTTCAAATGTAATGCTTTTCAAAAGGTTCCCGTTAACAATAATCAAGTGCACAGTTAATTTCCTCTTGAAAAGTGAGTGTTTGTAATTGTTGATGGAGCCATTTTGAGTTTGTAAAGCGTATGTGTGTGTTCTTGCTGAATGTGTATGTGTGTCTGTTTTAATTAGACCTCTTCCCTGCATAAGTGTATTATGCAAGCGGACACTTGACAATCCGATGAGACCGCCAGTGTCAGTTGATGTTACACACTTATCTGAAACCGCCAAATGCACACAGTAACTCGTTTACACCAGAAGTGCTCATAAAACATGTTAAAAGAAGAATGAAAAGAGGAAAGACAGATTATGACTGCAACAATGACATAATTCAACAGATGTTTCTATGACATACATCTCAGAGGAAACTCTCATTGAACTTTGTGCTCTTTATTTCCTCACAGTAAGAGAAATATATAGTCATACACTCCACAAATACCCAATACATTGTCAACATGATTGCAAAATGCATCACTGAACTGTAGGGGCGTGTGTTCAAAGATACGGAAATAAAAATAAATAAATAAGTAAATAAAATATATATATATATATATATATATATATATATAAATTAAGAGACCACTTAACATTGATTTCTCAATGTTAAGTGGTCTCTTATTTTTTTCCAGAGCTATATATATATATTGCAGCCAATATATTGCAGTGCTACAAAGTATAATTTATTTGATTGAATTGATTTAAAAAAATAAGCAAAAACATGCATTTCACTTATGATATTTTGTTTAAAGTTAGTTGCTAATTTGCTAATGCTTTCAGCTATGAATAATATTGCTCTGTTTAACACATTTTACTATGTTTAAAGGAATAGTTGACCCAAAAATTCTGTCGTCAATTGCTCATCCTCATGTCATTCCAAAAAAAGACTTTCGTTCATCAAGTGAAGTTTTTCATGAAATCTGAATGATTTCTGTCCCTCCATTGAAACTCTATTCGCCTAAAACATCTTCATTTCTGAAGATGAACAGAAGTCTTGTGGAGTTTGGAACGACATGAGTGTGAGTAATTGATGACGGAATTTTCATTTTTGGATGAACTAAGGACCCTGAGTGAAAAAAGTCTCAAATTTTGTGTAGATTTTTGGTTAATGGAAGGAATCAAGCTTTCTGAACAATTTGTATTTTGAGGCACTGTTTTGTCTTATAAAAAGCCAGTGTATGTGCGTGAATACACATTGAAGTGATGGTGAGATGAATTCCTGGTGTTTCAAGTGTGTCTGAGTGTGTAAAAGGCATCCTGAGTGTTTTTTAGTCATGGTGCCAAATGGAAACACCACAGGCACTCCAAAATGAGCTCTCCAAACCCAAGTGAGAGATTCACTGTCATTCTCTCTTTCTCCTCTTGTCTCGCTGACCTCTTTTAAGTAATCTCAACCCTAGTCTTAATCTCTCATCACCCTGTTCTTCTCTTCTCCTCTGTGCCACTCTGCAGGTTTTATCTCTCCCTTGTACTCTTTCACTCTTTCCTCTATCCTGTTCCACCTCTTTTTCCCTTCAGGCCAAAACTCTTGTGTCACTCTGAATTCTGTTCTGACATAGAACTACAGTACATTATACATGTGTGTGGTTATAAAGATTTACATGATGCAAAATGTGCTTATAAAATTAACACAATTGTACAATTTGTAACCTAAAAGGTCTGTTCATTACAATATTGATTAATTTCAGAGTTTGAATTTAAGTATATTTATTTTTGGTTACTTTTGTATGATAAATACTGCAGCAGCAGGCTTTGAAACCTTTTTTGGATCCTAAATGTCATGTGGATGATTTTGCTGGCCAGTGTATCCCACCCTGTTTATGGGTGTGTACCCTGTTTTATCTATTGCCCTTCATGCCTTAAAGGGGTAGTTCACCCAAAAATGAGAATTCTGTCATTAGTTACTCACCCTCATGTTGTTCCAAACCTGGAAGACTTCTGTTCATCTTCGGAAAACAAATGCAGATCTTTTTGATGAAATCTGACAGATTTCTGTCCCTCCGTTGACAGCTACACAAATTTGACGCTTCAAAAAGTTCATAAAGAGATCGTAAAACTAATCCATATGAATTGAGAGGTTTAGTCCAAAAATTTCTGAAGAGACTCGATTGCTTTATATGATGAACGGATTGATTTTAGGCTTTTATTCACATAAACATTCATCAACTCACACCTCAGTTGTGGTAAACGGAAGTTCAAGCATGTTCGCTTGACATGTGAGAACCAATGAAGTTCATTCTCGTGTAACGCAGCACGTTTGAGCTTCTGCAAGAACCAATGAGGTTCATTCTCTTGTTACGCAGCACGTTTGAGCTTCTGCAAGAACCAATGAGGTTCATTCTCGTGTTACGCAGCACGTTTGAGCTTCTGCAAGAACCAATGAGGTTCATTCTCTTGTTACGTAGCACGTTTGAGCTTGAGGTTCATTCTCTTGTTACACAGCACGTTTGAGCTTCTGCAAGAACCAATGAGGTTCATTCTCTTGTTACGCAGCACGTTTGAGCTTCTGCGAGAACCAATGAGGTTCATTCTCTTGTTACGCAGCACGTTTGAGCTTCTGCGAGAACCAATGAGGTTCATTCTCTTGTTACGCAGCACGTTTGAGCTTCTGCGAGAACCAGTGAGGTTCATTCTCTTGTTACGCAGCACGTTTGAGCTTCTGCGAGAACCAATGAGGTTCATTCTCTTGTTACGCAGCATGTTTGAGCTTCTGCAAGAACCAATGAGGTTCATTCTCGTGTTACGCAGCACGTTTGAGCTTCTGCGAGAACCAATGAGGTTCATTCACTTGTTACGCAGCACGTTTGAGCTTCTGCAAGAACCACTGAGGTTCATTCTCGTGTTACGCAGCACATTTGAGCTTCTGCGAGAACCAATGAGGTTCATTCTCGTGTTACGCAGCACGTTTGAGCTTCTGCGAGAACCAATGAGGTTCATTCTCTTGTTACGCAGCACGTTTGAGCTTCTGCGAGAACCAATGAGGTTCATTCTCTTGTTACGCAGCACGCAAGAGGTTTGGACCGACATGAGGGTGAGTAATTATTTACAGAACTATCCCTTTAACCTAATACATGCATGCACACACAGACAGACAGACACTCACAGGTTACAATAATTGTCCAAACACTGCCTTATTTCTCAGCTGCTATTAATGTCTCTCTGGAGAGCAATTCAAATGTGACGGCAGGGAAAATCTTACTTCCCTTAAGGACAAATGCTGTAATTATAGCTTGCTGTTCATTAAAGTAATAGTTCACCCACCAATAGAAATTCTGCCGTCATTTACTCACCCTCATGGTATGACTTTCTTTCTCCTGTGGAATATATAAGGCAATGTTAGACAGTATGTTCACAGTGTTCTTTTCCATACAGTGCACATGTAGCATGACAAAAGTGCTCTCAAGTCCTCTGAAAGGGATGTAAAAGAACCATAAAAGTGTTCCCATACTCATGCACTATATTGCACAATATTTGTCATGTCATGTAATGTTCTGTTCTGTTTAGTCTTAGATTTCATTGGTATTGTTTGTCTTAGTTCTTAGACCTGTACTGCTTGATTGTTCCTGGTATTATTAAATATTATTTGATTGTCTTTCTGTCACACATCTTTGTTGGTCTCTTCACTACAGCAACCCCTAGACAATATTCCCAGTTTTCTGAGGCGATATGATAGATTTGTTTGAGGAACAGACCAAAATTGTTATTCACTGAAAATTCACTGTAGCACTCAGATATCATCACTGCATCCACATTTTCAAATTTAAATGTAAAGATAACACATTTTAATCTGTTTCTTTACACAAAGCTCTATTGTATGTCTTCAGAAGACTATAATACTTTATCGTAGTATTTTTATCGTGCTTTCTTGTGGCTTGACAGCCACTGTAGAATGATTCTTTCAGACTGATGTTTGGAACACGAGGGTGAGTAAATTAAAACATAATTGTCATTTTTGGATGAACTATTCCTATTATAAAGAAAGAAATAAAATAAGAAATCGCTAGTAAATATTTTGAAGCTACTTGAAACTAATTTATACAGATTGCTTGTGTTTTTCATGGCTTGGCTTCATTCAGTTATTTGCTCTGTAGAGAAAAAAAAAACTACATAAAAAACAAAAGCAAAATCTACAAGCAAATATCTATGTGTATCCATGAGCACCGTCAGCTTTCCCAGCTGTATTTTAGCCAAAACCACAGTCACACGTCTCACACACACTAGAGCAGAGCTGCCGTCCCTGCTGAGCTGTTTGCTGTCAGTGCCAAGGTCGATCATTTAGTCTCCCCATCAGCCTTATAATTCTCAAATGAAGATTGGGTTGGGAAAAACATCATATTATTGACCATATTTGAAAGCTCAGCAAATGTGTGTTCATTTTTCTGTCAGCATTTGCTTTTGAAGTTTGTTGGAGACCATTTCTCAAATGTGCAATAAATCCTATACACTATGTTCACTTTTTCCCCACAGAAATGTTGGAGTCCAACAACCTGCTCACTTTCAATGGACTGGCCAACAGCTCTGCCTATCACACCTTTTTATTGGATGAGGAGAGAGGTCGGCTTTTTGTGGGGGCAAAAGACCATGTGCTGTCCTTCAACTTGGTGGACATCAACATGGACCAGCAACTGGTAAGAAGAGGGAGTTAGAACAGCTATTAAATCAATTTTGGTGATCAGCACTGTGCATGGGACATCATTCAAATTAAATTGATGTAGATTTGCTAGTTGTAGTTTGCTAGCTAGTTTGATAGGATGTGCAAAGCAAACTCGACCACCTGGTAAGATGTCTGGTCATCGAGAAGCCCTGCATAATTAGTCTGGTTTAAGGTCACGTCCATTCGGCACTGATCAAACAGAGACTGAAAACCAAAACATTGCTCACATAATCTGATTTGAAGTCACTGTCGTGTAGGTTATTGTTAGAGATGGTGAATTTGTTACACTAGCTGTGTTTTGATAGCTGTCGTGATTGTGATTAAATGGGCTGAATTTAGAGTTCACGCAATTTTGCTGAAAGTTGCTGATAGTGTAACAGTTAGCATGTTAAAGCTGTCAGCACTCTAAACCCTCTCAGGGATGTTGTCTCTCAAAATTCCTCGGTTTTAAACCACCACTGCTAACAAATTAAGACTAAAATAGTTCATATACACATAAAAGTTCTATGTAAAATAGTTGTACGTTTGCTAGTCTCTCTCTGTCTTTCTCTTGTTCTCTCTCTCTCTGCCTTATACACACAAACACGAGCACATCAGAACACAGGGGGATCTGTTTCTAGCGAAAAGAGTATGAATATTTCAGAGTAAAGCTGTCATACTGATCACATAGAGTCTGGCTGAGAGCTGCTATCCATTCACCTGGATAAATAATGAACAAAATAAACATAGTGAAGTACAGACAAATGGTGCCAGGGCAAAACTGCAGCCCACTTTAGCTTATATACAACTTTATGAACATAACCTTCACAGAACGAAGGTAATATAAATGTTACCATATGAGGAAATACAGGATATATAAGATATCCTGAAAATTTTACTTTTGTCAGATATCTTAGGGGCAGAGTTAGGTTTAAGAGAAAGAATATACAATTTGTTCAGTATAAAAATCATTGTCTATGGAAAGTCCCCATAAAACGTGTGTGTGTGAATTGAATATCGTTTTATGTTTGTATGATGGAGGAAAATTTCCATGACCACTGAAAGAGGTTCTAAAACAAAAAATCGGGTCGAAAAATTCAGTTATTGGAACAGAGACTAGGGGGTCTAATGAGGGCAACGTACCGCTACCAAAGAAAACTTTCTTCCTCCATACAAACTTCCAAATAGAGAATATTCAGTATTGTACAGTACTTTCTCTCTTTGTCTCCACACACTTTTACTCAGAGCTTATCTGATCAGGATGCAGTTTCACACATTCACAGCCATCAGACAGGAGCTATATTACAGCACACTCAACTCTCTCCAGCCACAGGGTGAACGTAACTCACTGTGACAGCAGTCCCATAGAAACCTTGTTTTTCCCACTAATACAGTTCCATTACTCTTTCCACTGAAGACCTCTCGCACGATTCCTAGGATTTACACATCTGGAAAGTTTTTCTCTTTTTTTGAAGAAATTATTTTATTCATAAGGATGCATTAAACTGATCAAAAGTGACAGCAAATAATTATATTTCAAATAAATGCTGTTCTTTTTATTTTATTCATAAAAGAATTCCGTTTATTGAGCAGCACAACTGTTTTCATCATTGATAATAATAAATGTTTCTTGAGCACCAAATCAGCATATTTGTCACGGTGGTTGCAGGAAGGCAGACACAGACGAAGATAATAAATCCAAAAATGACAGGTTTAATGGTAATAGGCGCAAACAGATGATCAGGCAGCAACACACACTTCCTAAGACAGTGAACGGACAAGGAGTGACTGAAAAGGAAGAACTTATATAGAAACACAAACAAGGTAACAAGCAAACACAACTGAACAGAATGAACTAATAATGACGGTAACCATGGTAACAAAGGAGTGGCGGGAAACTGAACAAAGGAGCACATGAACGAATCAGAATACAAACACAAACAGACGTGATAATATTAGAACGATATTTGAAGGATCATGTGACACTGAAGACTGGAGTAAGGATGCTGAAAATTCAGCTTTGACATCACAGGAATAAATTCTATTTTAAAATATATTCACATAGAAATCAGTTATTTTAATTTCAAATAATTTTATACCAATATTACAATTTTTACTGTATTTTTGATCAAATAAATGCAGCCTTGGTGAGCATAAGAGACTTCTTTTAAAGCAGTTAAAAAAATCTTACCAACCTCAAACTTTTGTATGGTACGTGTTCATCTCACTGCATTTCTCTGACACTCTCTAAAGTTTCATGACTCTGGAATCTTCCTGTAAAGTAGGTGAAAATGCATTTTTAGAGTGCAGTTGATCTGATATAAAAGTCTTCTCAGAAAAGGTTGAATCTCAGTGCTGTCCTCTGAGACGCTCTGAAGTTTCCTTAGGCTGTGTTGAAAATCATGTGGAATATTTATCTATGATCTACTGAATAGCCTCTCATATGTGAGTAACAATAATAATTGTTGACCACTGTTGCATTTCTGCAGCATTCAGAAAAATGGTTTAGTATTTTTTTTTTTTTTGTAATGGTTACAACATTTTTTAATTACTATACATGTTGAGAAATAAAGTGTGAAATAAATTATACTATATAATTATATTGCATTTCAAATACTTTTTGAAGATTGCTAAATTTGACTCAAAAGGTTTATCGGTGGCATCAGTAAACAGTGGCCTTAATGTGACGTGTGTGTGGCACACTGGGGGATACAAATTGTAAACATTTTTTTCTGCTAAACTTGTTGCTATGCTACATTTCATTGAGTGAACTACTCTAGTTATATACAACTAGAAACTTTCAACAAAAGATATCCCAGTATTTTTTCCCCTTTAAATTTCTGCCTCTTTCTCTCTCTGACTGGTAGATAACCTGGCCTTCTTCACCTTCTCGACGAGATGAATGCAAGTGGGCTGGGAAAGACGTCCAGGTAAGTGCTTTTCTTATCCCCCCCCATCCTCTCTCTTCTGTCCTCTCCACAACCCTAAGATCTGTCAGATAGACTTCACTAATGCATTGAATTGCTTGTTTGTCTGCACCATTCCACTTCTCTCTCTGGTTCGTCTCTCATATATTTTGCTTTGTAGTACATTTTTTACTGTATGTATGATCTATAAGCAAGATGAAACTATAAAAATGCTTAGAGCAAAACTATTATCTGACATTAAGGGCCCTATTTTAACAATCTGAGCGGATGGTGTGAAGCACATGCCGCAGGTGCACTTAGGGCGTGTCCGAATCCACTTTTGTTAGTTTAACGACAGACGCATGGTCCAAAAGGGTTGTACTAGTCTCTTAATGAGTCATGGGTGTGTTTTGGGCGTAACATGCAATAAATCAATCAGAGTCTCATCTCCCATTCCCTTTAAAAGCCATTTGCGCTTGCACCATGCCAGAATTTGCGAGTGGAAAGACTGAACGCTACTCCAGAGAGGAATCCTTTTATTTTTAATATTTAAAAATGTTTGTGTGCTGCTGCGCGTCCCTGTGTGTGTAATAAGCAGAGTGTACACGCGTTGTGCACTCGCCTATAGGCGCACATTACTAACATGCCCTTTAAATAACACAAAAATACTGCGCTTTTGACTTAAGACCTGGTTTTGTTGGTCAATGGCGCGGTCGTTTTTAGTTGCCTCAATATAGCAACGCGCCAACAATGCGCCTGAACACACCTTGTTTTCAGACCAGCATGCCCATCATCTCGCGTAGCCAGACCTTCAGACTGACGGCAGAAGGTCTGGACTCCATCGCAGCTTTCATTGGTCAAGGACCGCTCAAGAGGATGTTTGACTGACATGTAATAATCACAGTTCGTTTTGTTCCGCGTCATGTTTAGGGGCGTGAAAATGTAAAGTCGATGTCCCTGTAATAACAGACCGGCGTGCATCTATAAATTATTCATTCATAAACATTGTTCAAGCTTACTGCAACATTGGAGCCACGAACTTCACACACTTTTGAAAATCCAGCGTTTAGTTGATCCTGGTAAGTGCGCATTGTCACAGTTGTAAACACGACGACGTTCTTCTTCCACAAGGGAGTTTGGCATCACGGCAAGAACGCAACACACACGTCTCGCGGACATCCTGTAGAATTCATCCAATCAGATGACGACTTCGAAACTCTTGAAGTGTTTCCAGAAAAGTGTGCCATATGCATCAGACATTCAGCCAACAGTCCGTGAGCGTGACGTCTGAGGCCGAGACTAAGAGCCCTGCCGTGGGCGAACAGATGGGCACGAGTGCATTTGCTATTTAAACAATGTGGCGCTGGATGTGAAAATGATAACCGCGTCGGGCTGAAACTAGCAAAAACCACTTGCCTGGCATCGCATTGCGCCGGGTGTATGATAGGGCTCAATGTTTTAAAGGGGCCATATTATACACAAGAATTTTCCACTTTAATCTTAGTCAACGTTTCTTTTACCAAAAACAGTAATAATGACAATTTTCGTGAAATGGCAAGTTATTAGCATAAACGTGGGTGCACATTTGGACAGTTGGTGGTGCTAGATGGATTGAGTTAGAGACTCCAAATTTGCTATCGTGACAATTCAGACTATCCTCTATTTTTGAGCCAAATTTCATAGCTTTCCCAGAAGCGGTTCTATGGGCTGCCATAGACTCAAGAGCAGAATAATAATAAGAAGAAGAACACTAATGATTATAATAGGTGCCTATGCACCTTCGGTGCTTGGCCCCTAATTAAAATCTATTAAAATAGAAAACATTTATTTTAAATTGTAAAAATATTTCACAATATATCTGTTTTACTGTTTTAGTCAAATAAATGCAACCTTGGTGAGCATAAGAGACTTCTTTCAAAAATAGTAAAAAATCTTACCAACCCCACCCCGGTATACAGTATGTCTACATAGTACATA
Organism: Coreius guichenoti; assembly: GCA_039654105.1. Lineage (NCBI taxonomy): Eukaryota > Metazoa > Chordata > Actinopteri > Cypriniformes > Gobionidae > Coreius > Coreius guichenoti. The sequence continues at coordinate 17,210,268 of CM077181.1, read as the reverse complement.
AGATTTCAAAAGAGCAAAATGCCATTTTCCATTATATGTTTTTCATTGAAAGTAAATGTAATATTTGAGATGGATCCAAAAACAAGACATGATTGGTTTGCTTTAGACAGGAACCTCTCGTTCTGAGAAGGTAAAGCCGAGCTTGTCTGTCATCTGTCTTTTGCTTTCACAAAGTTAAAAGTTTCTTCCACAAGATCAGCTCAGCAGATGTCAATGAAATAATGAATAAAAAAACAAATCACTGAATTGTGAGACAAAGGTGTGTAAACACTTTCCAGGCATAGCTGCCATTTGCTCTCATAAATTCCAATGTAGATCCTGCCCGAGGCGCTGCCTTGAAAATATAGAGCCATAGAAAGTGGCCCTCTGCCCCGTTAGCATCATAAAGAAACCATAAGGTTGGTTGGTTCTCAATGGTGCTTATTTGAATTGCAATAACATGCATTGTGTGAGATTTTGATGTAAACATGGTCTTGATGAATAGTGGGGTGCTCACTGAAAGATGGCTTTTATGTGAAGAGAGGGGTGCTGGTGAAAAGAGACAGATTGACTGAGGCTTGTTCTTCTCAAAGAGAGGTTGACTCAAGCTTGTTTGAAGTGAAGTGGGACAATGTCAATTTAGGGCCCTTTTGAGGGACGATGAAGGCAGAAAACTGCTGGTTGTGTTGAAGGATCTCAACCGCAATTTGTAAGAAACAAAAAAAGAGTGAGATCAATGCTCACGAGACACAAGTCTTCACAAAAACATCCATTTAAAATACATTTTAATTAAAACCAAGTTTTTGTCCTGATGAAGGGCTTTGTGCTGAAACATGTCGGTTTAAATAAAGTTTTCCAATTAAAGCCACAATATGTAATTTTTCACCTCTAGAGGTCGGTTATTCAAAACCAAGGCGTAGCTTGATGACGCCTTGATTTTGCGGAGCTTTTATTATGCCGCAGACGACCGCTTCCGCTTCTTCCACTCATGCATAGGCTATGTGGGGTAACGCAGCGCTATTTTATCATATTAGATACATTATTTTTGTGTGTTGAAAGTTATGTTATAATGCTACTCTGTGCGTTAGCTCGGCGGCTACTATGAGACACTTGTTGCACACTGCAGTAAGCTAGATTGATATTAGGCATGGTAAAACATGGTACTCACTGTAAATCAAGAAAACAAGATTTAAACAATAAGACTGTGTTGAGCTATATAACAATGATTAGTTTTTCTGTCAGTGAATGTATCTAAACAGTTGCTCACCTGTCTAATAAAACACATAATATATTAAAGCGTCTCTGGAGTTTCCATGGTTTCTACCAAATAAAACGGAAATCGAGGGTAACGCGGGTATGATGTCATTGATAGGCGACGCACGGACATGGTCCGTGTCCTAGTTAAAATTGCTTATTTCACTGGATTGAAACAAAATTCTTGGAAACATTAGGGATAATGTACACAAGTCGACAAAATATATAACATTGTTGTAGTGGTTTTGGGATATTTTAATCCAAAAATCTTACATATTGTGCCTTTAACACATGTTTGCTATAGGAGAAATTTACCTACAAATGAGTTGAGATTGAATAAATACTTTTTTGTTCATTTCATTTATGTACAGATTTAGTTTCAGCTATTACAATATTGATGAAGTAGAAGAAGAAGCTAGATCTTTGAGTCGCGTATTACATGTTGTCATACTTTTCTGTAAACCTTTTCCACATCAGATGAGTCACTTCAGTCTGTTCCAGATGAGGCTTGCTCTGACACGTGGCTTTAACACAACTGAGGAGCTTCTGAACACACGCACACACATTTCCATAGGCAAAATCCCAGCTCAGATGCTACAGTGAAGCTGACAAACACAAACTCATTCGTACACAAACACTATCCCTGAGAGTACAGGCCACTGGGGAACTCTGGACACCCATAACAGGATTTCCCTGCAAATGCACTAAACACCCTGCTGAAAAACAACTCCAGCTGTTGTAATATTTTCCTTTTAATAAAGTGCTTTGTGGGAGTGTGTTGGTCAGCTGTGCTGCTGTGTGTGGAATTCTGCTGCATGTGTGAGAGAGCAGGATTTTGATGCATACAGAAATTACATATATTTGCCACAATAAACAGAGGAATTATGCAATATTATAGAACAAAAAATGATCGGGTCAGTCCACAGATTACAGTGTAACATATGGTCATGCAACATAAACCTATGCATGGGCCCTATAAAATATAAACAGAGGAATTATGCAATATTATAGAACAAAAAATTATCGGGTCAGTCCACAGATTACAGTGTAACATATGGTCATGCAACATAAACCTATGCATGGGCCCTATTAAATGAGTGATAATTTGAAAGTAATTATTAGTGGAAGTATGAAGTCAGTTCCCTTCAAGTTCACACAGGTGTCCTAGCAGAGTAATCACAGGTTTAGGTCATGGTTTTATGTTCCACTAACTATATTGAAATCTAGAAAGTAAACAAATACTTCATCCATTTTCATTACTGTTAAAAAGTTTGGGGTCAGTAAGAGTTTTTAACGTTGAAGAACACTTCACCAAGGCTGTATTTATTTGATAAAAAATGCAGCAAAAAAGTAATATTATGAATTTATGAAATATTCTTACATTTTAAAATAACTGTGCGGCTTAATAAAAAAAACTTGATACTTTTTCAGGATTCCTTGATTAATAGAAATAATTTTTAGGGGCCAAGCACCGAAGGTGCGGAGGCACCTATTGAAATCGTTAGATTTCTTATTATTATTATTCTGCCAAGGGAGTCTATGGCAGCCCATAGAACCGCTTGCGGGAAAGTTGTGAAATTTGGCACACTGATAGAGGACAGTCCACACATTCACCATAGCGAATTTGGAGTCTCTAACTCAATCCCTCTAGTGCCACCACCTGTCCAAAAGTTTATGCTAATAACTTTTGAACCCTATGGGCTACGGGCTCAGTTTCCTTGGCTCAAGACGATTCGATTGCACCCTATGACGTCATTTTCCGTCATGAAATTTTCCCGCCATTTTGAATTTTCCAAAAAAACTACTTTTTCGAGCTCCTCCTAGGCCGTTGCTCCGATTTTCACGGAAATTGAACCAGAACATCTTCAGAACATGCTGACAGAAAGTTATGGAATTCAAGTCGATTTCTCAAACTGTTTTCGAAAAACAAATTTTACGTAGTGCTTGCGAAAATAGACATAAGGCTGTATCTCCGCAACGCTTTATCGTATTCAGACCAAACTTGGTACATGTCATCACAACCATGATCTGAGGCAACCTGCAGCATTTCGGCACAGCTCCACCTACTGGTCCGGAGATACGAAAAATGGCTATTTTTGATAACTTCTGATGGGTTTGTCCAAAAATCATAATCATGTGGTCTCGTTAGGTCCAGGGCATCATGCCGAGTCGAATGATATCCAATTTTTCCATATCGGCCATTTTGAATTTTGTGGTAAAATGCTGTATTATATGAACGCATTAGGGTATCATTATGAAACTCAGTATGGGTCATCAGCACGATGCTCTGAAGGAGCCTGAGAAGTTTCGGATCAGCACCACCTAGTGGTATAATTAAATATTCAAATGCTTATAACTTTGGGTGTGGTCGACTTATTTTCACACAAGTCATCGTTTTAGACTCCTGAATCCTTGCCGAGTCCAAGGATACCAAACATGCTAGATTGCGCCTTATGGTTTGTGTGACGTGGTGATTTAGCGCTTAAAAAACTTTCGCAAATATCTTCGAAACCGTTAGACCGATCGAGACGAAACCAGCGTAGGAAACACGGAATCCAAGTTGATTAAATAAGTTACATTGATCAAATGTCAATGTTTTGATTTGTGTGCCACTTCCTATCAAAATTAAGTCGTCCATGGGTCATTTTTTTAATGATCTCATACATATAAATGTATATAATTCCAAAACGAAATGAGATATTTTCACCACATTTGATATTTTATATATATATATATATATATATATATATATATAAAATATTTTTTCTATTTTGTATCTTGTTGACATTAAGTGTGCTCTTAAGTGTCCAAATACTTTTTGGGACTGTGTGTGTGTGTGTGTGTGTGTGTGTGTGTGTGTGTGTGTGTGTGTGTGTGTGTGTGTGTGTGTGTGTGTGTGTGTGTGTGTGTGTGTGTGTGTGTGTGTGTGTGTGTGTGTGTGTGTATACATGTTTTTCTATCCCGGTGGGGACTTCAACCTGAATGCACACTGACTCATGGGGACTCGTGTCACCGTGGGGACCTAAATTGAGGTCCCCATGAGGAAACATGCTTATAAATCAAACAGAATGAGTCTGAAAATGTAAAAATGCATAAAGTTTTGTGTGATGGGTAGGTTTAGGGGTAGGGATAGTGTAAGCGGATAGAATATACAGTTTGTACAGTATAAAAACCATTACGTCTATGGAGAGTCCCCACTAAGATAGTGAAACAGACGTGTGTGTGTGTGTGTGTGTGTGTAGGTGATAAGCTGTCTGTGTCTGTTGCCATTTGTTGACACAGATGGGATGTGTTTATTTATCTGAGAACGCAGTGACGACTGTGAATCAAGACATGCCGATACACCACGGATTTAGTTTGCTTTTCTCTCTGTCGAGCTCAAGGTGTTGTTTTGGAAGTTTCTGTTGGTGAAATATTGGCTACATCAATATAAATGCTATGTTTTCTCATCATAAATTCAGTAAATGTTGACTCGTTCTCTCTCTCTCTGCAGAAGGAGTGCTCTAACTTCATAAAGGTTCTGCAGCCGTTCAATCAAACGCACTTGTATGTGTGTGGAACAGGAGCCTTCCATCCCGTCTGTGCTTATGTGGAAGTGGGAAAACGCCCGGAGGTAAATACATCACATCAGTTAATGTGTGAAGTGTTTAACGATGAAATATGAGAGACATTTGATGAATGTTTCATTCTGGATTTGCATGAGATTGATTGTGTGCTTGTTTCTATCCAGGACAACATCTTTCGGCTAGGGTCGTCAAACTTTGAGAATGGCCGTGGAAAGAGTCCCTATGACCCCAAACTGCTGACTGCTTCCATGCTGATCGGTGAGTGTGTGAGCCAATGTGATGCTGAAGTGAGAGAGGCTGAATATGACCAATTGATTTTCTGCTTAATATTTAAATGTCCCTCCACATTTTTGACCAAAATTTAATTTGAAGGGTCTTAAAACGATTGTTGATGTATTTTATTTAAACTATAAACTGGGATATGTTTTCTTCTTGTAAATAGTCACATGACTAGGTCCATTGACCCTCTGAGAGATGTTTGTCAGATCCATAAAATGAAGCAATAGGTTACTACAAAAATAACATTAGTCAAATTTAAAGGAGTAGTTCACTTTAAAATTAAAATTATCCCATGATAATCACCCTCAAGCCATCCTAGGTGTATATGACTTTCTTCTTTCTGATGAACACAATCAGAGTTATATTAATAAATATAACGCTTCCAAGCTTAATAATGGCAGTGAACGGGACTCACGAATTTGAAGCCCAAAAAAGTGCATCCATCCATCATAAACGTACTCCACACGGCTCCAGGGGGTTAATAAAGGCCTTCTGAAGCGAAACGATGCATTTGTATAAGAAATAATATCCATGTTTAAAACTTTATAAAGTAAAATTTCTAGCTTCCACCAGACCGCCTTCCGTATTCAACTTACGAAAAAAGCTGGCGCGACATATGACGTGATGGGCTTAAGTAGCACCCCGGAGCCGTGTGGAGTACGTTTATGATGGATGGATGTGCTTTTTTGAGCTTCAAACTCGTGGGCCCCGTTCACTACCATTATAAAGCTTGGAAGAGCCAGGATATTTATTAATATAACTCTGATTGTGTTCATCAAAAAGAAGAAAGTCATATACACCTAGGATGGCTTGAGGAGGAGTAATAATTTTAATTTTAAAGTGAACTAATCCTTTAAGAAACAGTGTAAAATCACTGAAACACTGATGTCTGTATCTGACTGATTCAATAATATAATTATTTATTTTACTATATTTCTTTACTCTGGACTTAATTCATCATCTTAGTTCATTTGTATTATTTATTATTCCTCTTCTTCTTATAATTAATATTATTATTATTATTATTATTATTATTATTATTATTATTATTATTATTATTAATAATAATAATAATAATAATAATAATAATACATATTTTTTTATAAATTCTTATAAAGTATATTTAAAGTCTAACTTTACTTTACTTTTTTTTTGTGGGGTCAAAGTATGAAACCACATTGGAAAAATCTGGGATTTAAAATCTATTTAAATCTGGAAATAAGCAGAACGTTTCATGACTTTGGAAAAAAAAAAATTAAACAATAATAATACTGAAATTCTTAAATTCACTCAAATTATGTTGATAAAATAAGAGAGAGAGAACACGTTTCTCTTCTCAATAGCAGTTCTGTTATGCTTCACTGAGCTGGTTTATTTAGCACTCTGGGAAATTAATTAAACTATAAACAGAACATAAAGAAGATCTGGTTAGTTAGCAAAAATGAATATAGGTCTCTCTCTCTCTCTCTCTCTCTCTCTCTGTATTTGGTGTGTGGCAGTGCATAATCCAGAGCGTGTTTTGCTATGGTTCATGTGTTCTGAATGGAAACTCAACACCCTTGATTAATGGTCTCTCTTCAAGATGACCAGTGCAGACTGTTCCTCTGGTTTTGTGCTCTACCTGCAGAGCGTTATACTGTTAAATCTCTCGTCTCAGATTAAAGGTCACTTATGACACAGACACACACAAACAGTTCTCTCAAGCCAGCCCTGAGCGTGAAATTGCCTGCAAGTGTTGACTGTCACACCTCTTTGATCCTCACCTGAGTCGTTATTAAAGTTTACAAAGCCCAGATTGAACTAGATCTCCCATCTCCTGATATTTTATTCTTGCCATCCATGTTGGACTCTAACCATCCTGCATATGAGTTTTAATTAGTGTTTTTGATCATCAGATGGGGAACTCTATGCTGGGACATCAGCGGACTTCATGGGCCGGGACTTTGCCATTTTCCGAACTTTAGGCAAGCACCATCCAATCAGAACGGAGCAGCACGACTCCAGATGGCTCAATGGTGAGACACGCAAAAAACACATTTACACACAGTACTCATGACTTTTTATATATTTAAAATGAATGCAAACAAATAAATATACTGGATACACATGCACTACCGTTAAATAGATTAGTTAATATTTTTGATAAGTTTCCTATGCTCACCAAGGCTGCATTTATTTTAAAAATACAGAAAAAAACAGTGAAATATTGTGAAATATTGTTACAATTTAAACTGTTTTTTTTTTTTTTTTTTTTTTTTTTTTAATATGTAATTTATTCCTGTGATGGCAAAGCTAAATTTTCAGCATCATTACTGCCGTCTTCAGTGTCACATGATCCTTTAGAAATCATTCTAATATGCTGATTTGCCTCTCAAGAAGCATTTTTTGTTATTATCAATGTTGAAAACAGTTGTGCTGATTAGTATTTTTGTGGAAACTGAAAATATTGTTTTTCAGGATTCTTTGATGAATAGAAGGATTAGAACAGCATCTATTTGAAATATAAATCCTTTTTAACATTATGAATGTCTTGACAGTCACTTTTGATCAATTTAATGCATCCTTGCTGAATAAAAATATTAATTTCTTTAAATAAATATATATATTTTTTTAAAATCTTACTGACCCCAAACTTTTGAATGGTTGTATACATGGTTACCAGTTATTAAATACTCATACTAAGCTTTCCTGTGGTGTTACATGCTCACTAAAAACTATTTTAAACAGCATTTTTATAATTGTTGTATAATAATATATGAGTGTTTTATGACCTGGATTGAAAACAAAAAAGTGTGAAAGTCTCAGAGTAAATAAAAAAATATATAAATAATAAAATAAATTAAAATAAAGCAGTAAAAAGTTGACTTTATATCTCATAATGTGACATTATTTTATATTACAATTTGATTTTATTTCTTATTTTTTACTTAATTTAAAATTGCTTTTTTTTACTCTGAGGTGGAAACCAGCTTCCATAAAATGTAATTAAACATAAAAACTTTAAAGGAATGGTTAACCCTCAATATACAGGGCATTTATATAATTTTATCGCAACATCTTGATAAAAAATTATATTTTATGTTCATGTTTTGCATGAACTACCCACACAAAGTGAAGTTATATGTGGAAGAGAGAAACAGAGAATTCTTTAACCAGAAAAACTGGATTTTTAATCTATCTGGAAAAAAAAGTTATCAGATGTCATCACCTCACAATTTGTGGTCTAACATGTATGTGTGTGTGTGTGCAAACCTGATGGAATTAGGATTATGTACCAAATAGCGTCATTTCCTCATACTTCCTTTTTTTTGTTAACAGAATTAAAGAGTAAATGAATGCCTTTGCCTCCAGTGAGAACATGTTTTACGTCATAGTAGCTTGTGTGTGTGTGTGTACTGTACATGTGGTGAGGTGACTGTTTACTGTATGTTACTCTGAATTAGTGCCACAGTGCTGGTGATGTGATCTTATGTGATGTGACTGTTGGTTCTCTGTGAATAAAGCAATAACCCTGAATACTCATGAAAAACTGTGAAGAGCTGGGGCCCACAACACTGTAAATAGAGCCTACAGACACTTAACATCTCACGTAGATTTGAAGAGACTCATTCAACAGTATAAACAATGAAATTTAAATTTAAATTTGAAACTGTATTAGTTTATCTCTTGCTTATTGGTCCACACTAGTTTTAGGGAAATTAGTTTTGCTGTATTATGTATTTTTATACTTTTTTTGTTAATGCATTGTTTGTTGTCCATCCAGATCCTAGATTTGTCAGCGTGCATCTCATCCCAGAGAGTGACAACCCTGAAGATGACAAGATCTATCTGTTCTTCAGAGAGAACGCCATTGATGGGGAGCAAATCAGCAAAGCCACACACGCCAGAATCGGACAGCTGTGCAAGGTACAAAGACTCTTCAAAATAATTCATTCTGTGATAAGAAGCCACATCAGCTCACAAAAGGAAGTTATTTCAAACACTTGACTGATGTTATGAAGTGAGTTTGGAGTAAAAACATGTTATTAAATGTCTTTTGTTTTGACAACAGATTTATAAACGTTACAAGTTTGGGAAGATGTATGACACTTGTTGCTTTCTGAAATGCATGTTATAAGCGACTTAAACTTGCAAAGCAGCATTTACTACTAATCACAGAGCCGATCTCATAAACACACTAAGCCAAATCTCAATTTCGGTTTTATTTTGAATCGTGCAGCCTTACTTCACACACACATACACCAAAGGACCCCACATACATGACTCCACAGGTTGGTCCATACACACATATGCTCATTTTATAGCTCAGAAGACTGGAATTATCAGTTATGTTTCAACTTTGCCCCAGATGCAGCCTAGCCTTTTTGGAAAAACATGCCTCTACCTACATTTTTGTAAAACTCCAAAAATACATACGTCTACAATTCACTGCAGTTTCCAGCTCATATGAACTATAGTGGCAGCAAATACTTTTATTCCTTTTCACATAAATTATGATTAAAAGGGCAGATTATCTATTAATAAAGACTTATTTTTGTGCGGTTCCATGCACGATACTATGTGACCCTGGACCTTAAACCAGTCATAAGTCGCACGGGTATATTTGTGGCAATAGCCAACAATATACAGTATTGTATGGGTCAAAATTATCCATTTTTATTTTATGCCAAAAATCATTAGGATATTAAGTAAAGATCATGTTCCATGAAGATATTTTGAAAATTTCCTACCGTAAATATATCAAAAAATTATTATTATTATGATTTTTTTTGCACTCTCAGATTTCTAGAATTTCAAATAGTTATATCTCAGCTAAATATTGTCCTATCCTAACAAACCATGCATCAATGGAAAGCTTATTTATTCATTTTATGATGTATAAATCTCAATTTCAAAAAATTGACCCTTATGACTGGTTTTGTGATCCAGGGTCACATATTATGACCTCAAACCACTTTTACCATAGTGCATGATTTGTAAACTAATACATTTTGACGTTTGCATCACATAAACAGCACCATATGTATGTTTTTTTTTCTGATGTAGAAAACTTGCTTAGTAGTTCACCTGCTACAGCACGGCACTTGCGATGTGGAACGTTTGGGTACAAGTCCCATAAAACACAAGTCACGACAATATAAGAGACTTGTACAGTAAAAGCAAGATAAAATGGCATGGTTCCTTCAGCAAATGTGTTTTTATCTCACATTTGGTTTAGTTTAGTGACCTTACTTTAAAACCTGATAGAGAATTAACCTTCTAGTGTCACTAATTGGACATTTAATTTAAGAACTGCTGTGATACGTACAACAACTAACGTAATAAAACGTTGCCATATTTGCATTCATTTGATAACACCGAACTTGCTTTAACCACCACTCACTAGACATTTCACTTTGAAAATATCACGAAAAGTGGAAGAAACAACGTCACTTTGCAGAAATGTCACCACGGGCATGTTTTTTCCCAGTGCGCCTGGGTTGCCCAGATGTTTTTTCTAAAATAAATATAGACACAAATGATAAAATTGTTAGCAAACGGTATAGTATAGAGTAACGAGTATAGAGAATGAACGCGGCTAGCATAGCTCAGATAATTTGATCTAGGAAGAATCTGATGATTCCCTATTAAAATCTTTGACTTTTGTTTGTAGTATCTTTGTGGATACTGAATCTTCAACGCTATCTCATGACCAATTCGTATGTATCTGTACGAGGTGGCTAATTCTTACGAATTCGTACGATTTGTCTAAACCGCAGTGACGGGTAGGTTTAGGGGCGGGGTTTGAGGTTAGGTCATTCGTACGAAATCATACGAATTGGGCGACTCGTCAAATACGTACAAATTGCAGTGAGATCGGGTTGGAATCTTTTTCTTAGAAGAATAATGTAAGAAGCAGAAGACTGCAAGATCTCATATGTGATTTCTCTTCGCTATGGTAATGCGTACAGACAAACCTTTGCTCCGTTCCTCTTCTTCTCATGGTGTCGAGACAGGTAGCAGGATGGCCAGAGCCAGTGTTTTTGCGTTAGGCTTCACCTCTGCTGTTTTGCGGCCTTGCTCTTACCCCCCACCATGAAACTTAAGAGAAGACTAAAATGTCACAGGAGCCATCAGGCAAGAGAACAAAGACTCCTCTGTGGAGAAAATGTGAGACTTTGGCAGACTCGCTCAGCTCAAGTGCGAGTCTACAGCTTGAAGCGGTAGAAAGGTGTTCTCAATTACAGCTCGCTCAGTATTCCGGTATGACTGGAATCCTCCCTTCACTAGCGCAGACAATTGTCTTATTATGCAGAGTGTATGTTTAGTTTATGCAATGCATTTTCCAGCCCTGCTAATTAGAGCTGATGAATCCAAAGCGATTGTTTATATTGCTCATGTCTTTCACATGCCGACTGCCAGGTTTTTGGTGTAAAACGTGTGTGTAAATACACTTGCACACACATCTTTATAATAATCTTGTTGGTTTAAATGTTTTTTTTTTATAACCAAGCTGCCAAAGTGAATGTCGCAGTAGAATACTGTAATCACTTCCACAATTAGTTAATCTCAGCAGCTGTAATGATGAAAATGTTGTAAAAGTTTTGAAAAGTGTTGAAAAGTATTTTAAAAGAGACACAGGGTAAAACAATGGCCTTTTATTTCTAAACAATGACAGTTTTTGATGTAAAAATCTTGGTAACATTATAAGTGCACCTCAAGAAACATTAAAAAAAGTGCAATTCATAGAACACTTTAATCACATTGTAATAGAAAATCTGTTGTAATAGATTTTGCTAATGTTTTTCTCATGTTGATAGTTGCCCTTGCTAAGGACATTTTTCTTTGTGCTCTGGAAGTGAATGATAGGTTACACTCTATTTTAATAGTCCACTTTAGAGTTTCTACTAACTATAAGTAACTTTGCAACATGTCAACTAGCTTTCATTAATCTGCAACTACATGTGAACTAACTCTCTTTAGAGTATTAGTAGACTGTTGGTGGAGCATCAAAATAAAGTGTTAGCATATATTAAGCAGACAGTCTACTAATACTCTAATGAATGGTAGTTGACATGTAGTTGCAAAGTTACTTGTAGTCAGTAGAATGTCTAAAGAGGACTCGAAAATGTGTTACTGAATGATACCTCAATTTGAATTAGCTCAATTGACAGTTGAAATTTGAATTGAATGGCATTGCCCCACAATAATTTACTGAATTTTAGTTCAAAGAAATTGAACAGATAATGGTACTCTAAGAAATCTACACTAGTCCATAAATCTTTAAGACTTTTTAAATGTCCGTCTAGTCAAAATTCAGAGTTTGTATTAACAAACTTTTTTAAAAAACTTTTTTTTTTTATTATTAGTAAAACTTACACTTATTGGTATTATTTGAATTTCTCTGAATTTCCTAATTTAACTTTATTAAATTTAAATGTCAAAACTAGTTCAAGCAACCCTTCCTATAGCATCATGATTCATGACCTTAAGTTTTGCATGGACAAGCAGCACTCACATTTTACTCAGAAAATGAAAGGGGGAAAAAAAAAAAGTGTTAATGATATTCTTTCACACATTGGCTTTTCTGAAGTAAACATGAAGTAAGATGATACAAGTAGATTTTAATTTGCTTTTGACAGAACGACTTTGGAGGCCACAGGAGTTTGGTGAACAAATGGACCACCTTCCTGAAGGCCCGTTTAATTTGTTCCGTTCCTGGTCTGAATGGCATTGACACACACTTTGATGAACTACGTAAGTTACCCATGCTACGACAATACCTTTATATTTCGCTCTTCTGCCCTACTCTGACATATTTAGTTGACCACTCACAGTTGTCTCACTGAAATTGTATTTGATCGTTTCCAGAGGATGTTTTTCTCATGAGCTCCAAGGATCCTAAAAACCCTATTATCTATGCTGTATTTACAACATCCAGGTATTAAAACATCCAATTTACACCAAATTCCCATTTCCCATAATGACTGTCTTCTTATTCTGTCTTTTTGTATTCAAAGCTTGATAATTGTGTCTTAAGTCCCTTAAGGAGAACCTGTGAACAAACTCATAATCACTGTTTCTCGGGTTTACAGTAACATCTTTAAGGGTTCAGCGGTATGCATGTACAGTATGGCAGATATCAGGAGGGTGTTTCTTGGCCCGTATGCCCACCGAGATGGACCCAACTACCAATGGGTACCATTTTTGGGTAGAGTGCCGTACCCAAGACCTGGGACGGTAAGATGGACAATCAGTGCCGATACTTACGTACAATTTGCTTTTCAAATAAAATTGAATTGCTTGCTTTGATTTAAACACATGTTCTCCTGGATGCTGACAGTGCCCCAGCAAAACGTTTGATGGTTTTGAATCAACAAAGGACTTTCCTGACGACGTTATCACATTTGCCAGAAGCCATCCGGCCATGTACAACCCAGTGTTCCCCATCAACAACCGTCCAATCATAATCAAAACTGACGTTGACTACCAGTTCACTCAGATAGTGGTGGACAGGGTTGAGGCAGAGGACGGCCAGTATGATGTCATGTTTATCGGCACTGGTGTGTAGAATAATTTTTTTAAAATAATGTATGTGCATGTTTGCATATTTAGTTAATCATGTTATTTTTCTACCATAGACATGGGCACAGTTCTTAAGGTGGTTTCCATCCCTAGAGGAACATGGCATGACCTTGAGGAAGTCCTGTTGGAAGAGATGACTGTGTTCAGAGTGGGTTTTATACAGATTTATTTCTAATAGGTTTATTATTAGTATTTTGTTTCTTAGAAAACAATCTACACTGTAGCTTTTTCCCACCAAAACACTCCAAAACCTCCTATTTGTTGACTTTTATCAATTTCCCCCTCTTTCATACACTCTAAAAAATGCTGGGTTAAAATCAACCCAAATTAGGTTATTTTGGCTACCCAGCAAGTTGGGTTAAATTTTAAACTTTATTTTTTTGTCTTTACTTACCATAAACCGTCTTTCACTTGCTTCCATCCGAAGACGCTGAGAAAATGGTGGCTTCTCGCACTGGTGTCGTCCGTGTTGTTACATGACGTGCATGCTCTCTTTAACGTCCGCTGGGTTGCAGATTAAGAACGACTTTCAACCCAAATTGGGTTAAATCAACCCAGCATTCTTACCCAACAGTCTCAACCCAGCTTTTGGGTTAAAAAAAACAACCCAGCATTTTTTAGAGTGTACTGAGAAATATTTTGTAATATTTTGGTGATAAACAATATGAAGTAAATAAAAAAACAACATCTTTTTACAGGAACCAACAGCCATTACTGCCATGGAACTCTCCACAAAGCAGGTATGTATTATTAGAACTTAAAAACAACTGATCCCTTAATGCAATAAAGGTGGTGAAAGCAGCTCTTTATAAGTGGCGGCATCGAACATGATTCTATTAGGCAAGACTGAGCAACATAATTGGTTTGATAGGTGAAGTGCAGGGAACAGAGTGAGTCGAAAAAGAGCGAAACAGGATTAACACTTTATAGAACACATATCCACATACATTTGTTCTTACTCTTGTTCTAATGCTGATAAATCACTACTATTCTAAAGTTTAGGGTCAATTTTTTTATGTTTTTGAAAGAAGTCTTTTATGCTCACCAAAGCTGTATTTATTTGATCAATAGTAAGTAATATTGTGAACATTAAATTAAATTAAATTAAATTATAGCTATTTTACTCAGAAATCATTCTAATATGCTGATTTGCTGCTCAAATAACATTTCTTGTTATTTACACAGTTGAGAATGGTTGTGCTGCTTAATATTTTTGTGGAAATCATAAAACATTTTTTTTTATTCTTAGATGAACAGAAAGTTCATAAGATCTATTTATTTGAAATAGAAGTTTTGTAGCATCTTAAAAGTATTAAAAGTATTGATTTCTTTCATCTCCTACTGAACGTCAGTGTGGATAGATAGATAGATAGATAGATAGATAGATAGATAGATAGATAGATAGATAGATAGATAGATAGATAGATAGATAGATAGATAGATAGATAGATAGATAGATAGATAGATAGATAGATAGATAGATAGATAGATAGATAGATAGATAGATAGACCATTTACTCACATTAATATCCAATAAGTCATGTGACCTCCAGAGAGCAGAATTAGCCTAGCATGTGAGGTTTTTTAAGTGAACTGATCAGCTAAGATAGCACTGGGTGTTTTGTAGGAAAATTGCTATGCCACACTGTATTTTGTTGACAGAGGTGATATAGACCAGCCAGATTTATCATGTACCACAAAAACCCAACACAGCTTTCAGTCTTAGGCTGGGTCACACACACACACACGTTCGTTGCTTGGCTTCAATCTACATTACGCAGAACAGGGGCTGCTGTCACAGTCACTCACAGAACACGGCAACATGAGGTACGACCATTAGAGGCCACACATACACACACAGTGTCACACACACCAGCTGGTTTTACACTCAGGACTGCAGCGTGAGCTCTCCTTTAGACGGTGTGAATAATCAAACAGACACTGAGAGGTTATCTGAAGCGATATATAATTAAACAGCTGCGTACAAGCCCCGAAAAGGTTCCCGTATCCTCAGTGAAACAGTCATTAACTGGTATCACACCAGCACAGACCATAAAAACTTTGCCATCATTGTTTCAAGAAAGTCTCAATCTCCCTGCTCTATCTTTACAGCAACAACTCTATCTTGGATCTACCATTGGGATTTCTCAGATGCCTCTGCATCGCTGTGACGTGTACGGGAAGGCCTGCGCCGAGTGCTGCCTGGCACGTGATCCTTACTGTGCCTGGGATGGCTCGCAATGTTCCCGATACTTCCCAACTGCTAAAAGGTACTGTAAGGAACGCAGAAACACTGCAAAGTTGACCTAAGATGAAAAAGATGCTCATTTCCACTAAATTTTGTGTTGTTGTTGTTGATGATTTTCACAATGAGCTTCTGATTCCTAATTCCTTTCAGATTGCTAATATCAAAAGCTACTTTTTTATCTCAATAAAGTTTTTTTTTTTTTTTTTAACTATTTTAAATAGAACAAGGTTAACATGGTTTTAGTTAACATTTCATTTAAATTAGGTTTTAGTAATAACATTTCTATTTTTAGGCTGCATCTCAAAGCACAACATGCAACACTGCACTGCAACCTTAAAAGAGTAGTTGACTGCTATTTTAGTCATATTTATTTACTATTTTAGTATTTCTAAATTTTTCTAAGCTTTTATTTTGTAATAATTTTTTTAATAATATGTTTTAATAATTCTTTTTCTTTTTCAAATTTTTTTTTTATATTTCTGTTTAGCTTTAATTTATTTTTATTTCAGTTTTAGTCATTTTAGTACTTCAATTTATTTATTATAATTGTTTATTTCAACTAGTTTCTAAGGCAACATTTCTATTTATTCTTTTTTAATTTTAATTTTTTCATCTAATATTTGTGTTTTAATTTATTAAATTAATCAATTTTAAAATTAAATTAAATAACCACAACAATTTTTAACAGTTTTAATTTTAGTTAAAAATAACAACACGTAGTTGAAACAAAAATGAACACCAGAATGAATATTCTGTCATCATTTACTCACCCTCATATCATTACAAACCTGTATGATCGTCTTTTTTCCATGGAACATAAAAGGAGATTTTTAGTAGAATGTCTGAGCTGCAGTCTATACCTAATGAAAAATGGCATAATAAGTACCAAAAAAAGACTTCTGCACTACATTCCAAGTCTTCTGAACCATATAATAGGTTTGTGGGTGGAACAGACCAATATTGTAGAAGGTTCTCTTCTCAGCATATACTGACTTGAATTTCTGTCTGTTTCTCTCACAAAGCTATTGTATGTCTAAAAATGCACGTATGTTGCATGCACTGTGTACATTCTTAGGACATCCTTCTTGGACCTTAACAGCAGTTGTTATTATTATTATTATTATTATTATTATTATTATTATTATTATTATTATTTATATACAGTTTAATTTATACCAGTTTTCTTTTTTATTTTAGCGCAGTAATTTTGTTTATGTTCTTTTGCCATTTAGCTTTAATTTATTTTTATTTCAATTTATTGCAAAATGCATATAATATTATAAATAGCGAAAATAATAAAACATTTTTTTTTATTAGTTTTAATATAGTTTAACTTAAGTTAGTATTGGTTTTAGTTAATAACAACACTGCTTGACAGTCCTGGTCATGGTCTACTTGTATCTCTTGTTGTATTCCTTGGATGTAAGAAAGTCACACAGTTTTGGAACAACATGGGGGTGAGTAAATGATTGAAAAAGAATTTAATTTTTGTGTAAACTTAACGTCAATTGTACCATTATAAAGGGGTGAATTCAGGTTAAATGGGACACTTTTTCCCAGTCATCTCAATGGCAAAATGTGTCCCAATTAACCTGAATTCACCCTACTTTCCAATTAACCAAATACAGAAGTTTTGAAAAGCACTTTTCACAATACTTCATATTTGACTTTTTGAACTTTTTTGAGGTGTCCATCAAAACCTCATTGGACTTCCCAGCTGTCCATTGTAGAAACTCATCTCCTTTGGGCTGTCAAAAGCAAGCATACCCCCTACTTAATACTTCATCTTTAATTTCCAAAACAAGAACAATACAGGCCTCACATTTACAGTCCATGTCATGTTGCAGTAGCAAGTAATATGTTTGTGGACGAGGTTCTCAGAGAGGTTCTGGTGCTGAAAAGGCTTCACATATTGCCAGCATTACCGAATTGCCTCAAAGGGACATTCAGGACAAGACGTCTCAGGACATATATTGCAATGTTACGTCTTTTCATAAAGGTTAGAGACTAAACAGCCCAGAGCTAAAACAGTTCCATTTCAGACACATGGAGAGCTGTGTTTGATTTACTTCGAGCATAACAAAGTGAGAGCTTTTCTGCAAGACAGATGTGTGTGGGAGTGCATATGTGAGTTTCAGTGTGCTCACACTCACCTGCCCTCTCTAATTCTCTGCTGTGTGATGTACGCTTGCAGGAGAACGAGGCGTCAGGATATCAGGAACGGAGACCCTCTGACTCAGTGTTCAGATCTGCAACACCATGGTAAATACCAGTGAATCTCAGATCATGTATATAATACTGTAGGTCCAACAACACACTGTTCACTGTAGGTTAACAATCACAAATCTAAACCTATATTCAATCTAGAACTTTCTTCTAGGTCTTTACTTGATAACTAGATTTATATACAGTACCATTTAAAGGTTTGGGTTCAGTGTGATGTAATAATAATAATACTTTTATTTAGCAAGAATGCATTACATTAAGTTAAAGGGACAGTAAAGACAGTGCATATTTCAGCTAACAGCTTGCTTTGTACATCCAGTTAAACAACATTAAGTTAAAGAGGGTAAACTTTATCATTCAACTGAACTGTACAAGTAGGCTATGTTTCAAACACTTAGCCTTACTCCGTTTATGCACTAAATGCGCGTCCTTGAAAGTGTGCAGTTTTAAACTTATTAAAATCTAAATTATTGCTATAGGGACAATTTAGGAGTCGCTGGATATGTCTCTAGTGTCCTTACTAAATTATATGCCCTTAATAATAAGAAAACTTTCTTGAACACCAAATCATATGAGAATATTAGAATGATTTCTGAAGGATCATGTGACACTGAAGACTGAAGTGTCTTAATCATTACTGAAGTAATGATGCTGAAAATTCAGCTTTGCCATCAGGAATAAATTACATTTTAAATATTAAATTAGAAAAACATTTTTTAAATTGTAATAATATTTACCAATATTAAATTAACTGTTATTTTTAAAACGCTGTGTAATATTTCACCATAGTACTGTTTTACAGTATTTTGTAACAAATAAGTAAAGCCTTGGTGAGCATAAGATTTTATTTTTCAAACACATAAAAAAAAAAATCGCACACACCCCAAAAGTCAGGTTGCACTTTATAGTATGTGCACTTGTGTACTTACAGTGTACTTGCCTAAGAAAGTACTGGGTTATATAAGCTAACTACATGGGTTAAGGTTAGGCTTAGGGGTAGGTTCAGGGTTAGTACCTAGTTATTACCCAGTTATTGTAATTACTGTGATAAGTACATAGTATGTGGGGAACAGGACTGTAAAATAAAGTGCTACAGGTAGTCATTTAGCAAATGTTTTAATACAAAGTGCCAAAACACCTATAACAAGTTTTATTTATATAGCGCCTTTCCATAGCTCAAGGACAATTTACAATATAGATACAATAAAGAAAAGATAACAGCAATAGGGTAGACAATAATAACAGACAGTAGTACAAGTGGAGTAGAATTTTTACAAAGAGTAGATTTAGAGCAAAGATAATACAAAGACAAAGGCATTACATAGACAAGGTAGCACATAGCAACACAGATTCAAGCACAAAAACAAAATACAGAACATGAATGATAACATTCAGAAAACAAATGGGTTTTGAGTTGCAATTTCAGAAATATTATTAATGCAACAGAGTGACCGGGGGAGAGAATTCCAGAGTTTGGGTGCAACAATGCTAAAAGATCTACCCCGCATAGAAGAGAGGAGATACCTAGGGACAGAGAGAAGGCCAGATTCAGAAAAATGAAGTGGTCAAGCCAGAGTATAGTGAAGAAGCAGATTGCAAAGATAGCAGGGAGCCAAGTCATGTAGAGATTTAAAAGTGAGCAGAAGTATTTTGTACTTGATATGATAAAAACAGAATAGGGGTGATGTGGGCACATCTCCCCAACATCTTTTGTTGTTTTTGGCATTTCTATCAAACAATCTTAGCCCTAATTCTATCCTAGCACTATCCTAAAAAACAAAAGAAAATCTGATTGATTTGTTGGTCCAGGACAAACAAGGATGTTGATCTGGAAACATATGGCCTTACTACTTAACTCTATGTTAAGCGTGATAACATGCAAGCTATAAGGCAGTCAGGGAGCATTAATGGAACAGGGCATCAAAATAAAACTCAGGATGTGCATAGTAATAAATATATTGAGGCAGCGGAGATAATTGTAACTGTTCATAACAGTGTTTTAATAAAAGCTCTGCATGCCATACATGCCAAGTTAGTGTTTAATTAAAGCTTTTGAAATGTAAAAAGGACTAAAAAGTCCATTCCACTACGTTAATGACATGTTTAACTGCTGAGAAACGTTTCACAGCTGTTGCAAAAATACAGGTTCTAGAACATGCACTTATACACATCCATATAGATATAGCGTTCAAAAGTTTGGAGTCTGTACGATTTCTGAAAGAAGTCTCTAATGCTCACCAAGGCTGCATTTATTTGATCAAAAATAGAATAAAAAACATAATATTCTGAAATATTATTACAATTTAAAATACCTGTTTTCTATTTTAATATATCCCTATGATGGCAAAGCTGAATTTTCAGCATTATTACTCCAGTCTTTAGTCACATGATCCTTCAGAAATCATTATAATATGCTAATGTGGTGCTCAAGAAACATTTCTTATTATTATCAATGTTGAAAACAGTTGTGCTGCTTAATATTTTTGGAAACCGTGAAGCATTTGTTGATGAATAAAAAGTTCAAAAGAACAGCATTAATTTTTGACATACAGATCTTTTGCAACATTATACTATCTTTACTGTCGATTTTAACAATGCATTCTAGCTAAATAAAGTAATAAAGTAAAAAATCTTACTGAGCCCAAACTTTTGAATGATAGTGTACTTTGCGAGGCCACTGGAATCATGGAGACCACACACAGATTTCCTGTGTCGGAGTTCTGGTCAAACACACCTCATTACAGTGGCACCACTAACCCACAGCACCGCACTCTGACATTTCATAGTTCAAACTTAAAAGAATGGCAGAAGAAAATGAAAGGCCAAGGAACAGATGCCACTTAACACAACAAGTGATTTTCTCTCTCTCTCTCTCTCTCTCTCTCTGTCTCTCTTGGCCTTGGATCCCTAAACACACTGAGAGATATACAGCTGTGATATAGACATGCCGGGTGTGACTTTGTTAGTTTGATAGCATATGGTCTGAACTATCAGTTTGTATTCTCACTGCAGGATGTCCTGTCTGTCCTGTCTCAGAATCAAGATTTCTCACTTCTTTTTCTGTTTCTGTGTTGTTTCTTCATCTATCTGAGCAGATGAGGCAGATGGCGAGAGAGATTTGCTGGATAAGATGGTATATGGGGTTGAGAACAGCAGCTCTTTTCTGGAGTGCAGTCCTAAATCCCAGCGTGCCCTTATTTACTGGCAGTTTCAGAGACATGGAGAGGACCGCAAACAAGAGGTATGTTCTGTTGTGTAAACGATTGAATCCACAAGTGAAAGCTAAAGTCTAACACCACAAGTAAAAACGCTTCTATTTTCTATTATATAATATCAGCATAACAATTTAAGTAAAAAGTTGAACTGAAAAATTAAATTGCTTCATATGTGGTTTTTCCCTCTTTTACTTAAATGATAGCAGAACTTGAACCACGTGAACCTCAAGCCTGATGATCATAATCTCCAGTATGATTTGATAATGATCCAAAGAGCATCATGTGCTTTAATGGAAGCAAGACCGTCTGACCTTGAGAGTTCACATGATCAATGTTTCAGATGAAATATAGAATCTTAAATATTTATTTATGTATGTATTTACCAAAATAAAACGCATGACCAATGACAGTATGTCTGAACAGAAAAATCACACTGAATCTGACATTTTCAATTTCCAATGTGGTAATAAATCAAACATAAATTTAAGTTTTGCAATGTTAAATAACAGGTCATAATTCATGCAAGCTTTTCATCAATCTTACTCAAAATTCCTCAAAATTGTGGAAAAATATACAAAATATGTATGGAATATGTATGGATATCTACATATACATGGATATCACACACAATGTATACACACACACACACACACACACATATATATATATATATATATATATACACCGATCACTCATAACCTTATGACCGAAGTGAATAACACTCTCTTCTCTTCATCACGGCACCTGTTAGTGAGTGGGATATATTAGACAGCAAGTGAACATTTTGTCCTCAAAGTTGATGTGTTAGAAGCAGGAAAAATGGGCAAGAGTAAGGATTTAAGCGAGTTTGACAAGGGCCATATTGTGATGGCTAGACGACTGGTTCAGAGCATCTCCAAAACTGCAGCTCTTGTGGGGTGTTCCTGGTCTGCAGTGGTCAGTATCTATCAAAAGTGGTCCAAGGAAGGAACAGTGGTGAACCGGCGACAGGGTCATGGGGGCCAAGGCTTATTGATGCATGTGGGAAGAGAAGGCTAGCCCGTGTGGTCCGATCAAACAGACGAGCTACTGTAGCTCAAATTGCTCAAGAAGTTAATGCTGGTTCTGATAGAAAGGTGTCAGAATACACAGTACATTGCAGTTTGTTGCGTATGGGGCTGCACAGCCCCAGACCATGCTGACCCCTGTCCACTGCCGAAGCGCCAACAGTGGGCACGTGAGCATCAGAACTGGACCACGGAGCAATGGAAGAAGGTGGCCTGGTCTGATGAATCATGTTTTCTTTTACATCACGTGGATGGCCGGGTGCATGTGCGTTGCTTAACTGGGGAACACATGGCACCAGGATGCACTATGGGAAGAAGGCAAGCCGGCGGAGGCAGTGTTATGCTTTGGGCAATGTTCTGCTGGGAAACCTTGGGCCCTGCCATCCATGTGGATGCTACTTTGACACGCACCACCTACCTAAGCATTGTTGAAGACCATGTACACCCTTTCATGGAAACGGTATTCCCTGGTGGCTGTGCCTCTTTCAGCAGGATAATGCGCCCTGCCACAAAGCAAAAATGGTTCAGGAATGGTTTGAGGAGCACAACAACAAGTTTGAGGTGTTGACTTGGCCTCCAAATTCCCCAGATCTCAATCCAATCGAGCATCTGTGGGATGTGCTGAACAAACAAGTCCGATCCACGGAGGCCCCACCTCGCAACTTACAGGACTTAAAGGATCTGCTGCTAACATCTTGGTGCCAGATTCCACAGGGGTCTAGTGGAGTCCATGCCTCGACAGGTCAGGGCTGGTCAGGGTTTTGGCAGCAAAAGGGGGACCAACACAATATTAGGAATGTTATGCTGATTGGTGTATATATATATATATATATATATATACTTTTTAAACCTTTATCATTTTCTTTTTAACTCGTAAAATCACTTTGGTTTATGGGGAAAATGCAGCCAAAAATGCTAAAACTGTTGTTGTATATAATGTTTACAGTACTCAGAGCATGTGATTTGATCCACACATCGTCTGTGTGTGTTTTTTTAATTTTTTTTTTTAGATAAAGTCTGATGAGCGGGTGTTGGGCACAGAACAGGGTCTGCTGATCCGAACCCTCCATCAAAAGGACTCGGGTGTGTATTACTGCCATGCTGTCGAGCACGGCTTCATCCAGACCCTCCTCCGCCTCACCCTCAACGTCATTCCCGCAGAACACCTGGACGATCTCCTGCACCGAGACACGCCGGACAGCAACGATCCGGCCAACGGCAAGATGTGGTACCGTGACTTCCTGTCCCTCATCAACCCGCCGAGCCCGAACAGCGTCGACCAGCTCTGCGAACAGGTTTGGAAGAGAGAACGGAAACAGCGCAGACAGAAAGCTAATCTGCTGCACGCCAGCCAATCACACACCAGCCAGCTCCTCCACTCCAGCCAATCACACGCCAGTAAGTGGAAGCTGCTACAGGAAAACAAGAAAGGACGCAACCGCAGGACCCATGAGATGCAGCGGGCACCCCGCAGCGTGTGACCTGGACGCCAAATAAAATGGATCGGAAAATCCAACAGACTTCTACTGTTCCACAGACATAATGCTGAGACTAAAGACAGGAAGGCCAGAATTCCACTTCCTGTAGTGTGTGTACGAGAGAGATTTACTTGTGAACCAGAGCACATCTTTATTCAAACCTTCAGTACGTATTGAGACTTGAACCATGAGAGGACGTAATGTGATGCTAACAGATACTGAACTACCTGTAAATATGATATAAATACAAAAATATACTGTGAGACAGGTTTCAGTCTGTATAAAAACCCTGTTTCATTTTATGAGGGACAAAACATGGATGCTGAAAGACCACTGTTTAACCTCCATTTAGCTAAAGCACAACCCCAGTGCATTCTGGGTAATGAACTTGTCAGTAATATTATGTGTATAGAGTGTGTTGACCTTAACATATACTGTATATCTTTGTATCGGAAATGTAGGCCATTCTGTTTATACATATCCATTAATTAAGGTATTGCTTCGTTATGGTTTATTCTTCTTTCCCCCCTTTTTCTATCTTCCTTCTTGTGTTTTCTATTTTCATCTGCTGCAAAAGCAATGCCTCAGCAAATCCATTAATGGAACAGTGTTGTTCCTCTAAATAAGCTCTTCCTGACAAGAAAAACAACTAAAAAATCTTTTCTGCTATTTTTTTAGATTAATATTTAATTTTGTACTGTGCCAGAGATTATCTAAAATATTACATAATAGTTTTATTTTATTATTTGTTGTCCTCATTGTAAACCACTGCATTGTGAGGGTACACAAGCCCTCTTCACTAACTTTTTCTCCTCAGTTAAGTTATTTGTTGACATGATTTCATCTATGTTCACATTCACGTTTATATAAAACCATTGTGGTTGAGTATGTGAAATATGGTGGCATTTATTAAGGAGTACTGCCATTATGATCATTTTTGTCATGTTTGTTGCACATATTTGGGAAATATTGGTTTTCACTACATTTACTAAAGACAAACACAAATAATTTACGAAAGACCAATCCACACTACTATGTTTTCAGCTGAAGAATTATATTATAAAATATTATTTTTTATTGATGGCCTTTGTAACTGCTAAAGAAATACAGGTTCTAGTGTTTAGATTAAAATTTTTGATTTTTAAAATCCATCCTCAAGCCCAGATTTTAAGTCAACATGAAGTCACTATGTCCACAACCCATTTTGCTACTATAATGTGACATTTATGATTTTTTTAAAGAAATTTTATTCCCAGGGAATTAATTGAATTATGAAAAGTAGGTGTTCCCTACTATATATATATATATATATATATATATATATATGTACTTTATACTTTATACTATATACTTTATTATATTCCAAAGAAAATAAAACATTTGTTTTTGTAAGCTCTCATCAAAACTTGCTTTATCGCTGAGACATTTATCCATGTGACAAAAGCTGAACCAATAGGTGGCACCATTGTTTCAATCCGCCTCACTTTAGGATTTAATTTTTAATTAAATTTTTTGTAATGTTGTTCAAAGAAGTTTCTAATAAATTATATTTTAATTTATGTATGAATTACATTTTGTGTATGTATCTATGCATGTATATGTATATACTTAAAAATGTAATTTTATTTGACTTTATTTGAGACATATATCTAAGGCATATAATACATACTGTATATATAAGGCATATATGTATATATATGCCTTAGAGATGGAGCAAGTTATTATATTTTTATGAGAGATTACAAAAACTTTTTATTTTCTCTGGAACAATTTATGAACTGGTAAATCAGAAGTAAATAGGGTTGATTTTGATTTTATGTTGACTTTAAATATGAAAGGGCAAAGGAGGACAAATTTGCAACTGTTACATAATATACTGCGCCTGTCCCTTAGCTGAGGAAAGGACAGCTGTGTGATTAAAACTGCTGGGATCAGAGAAAGACATGGGACCGCATGGGACACAGCATGGGACGGCTCCTGGACTCTTTGAAAAGCTCTACTTTTACCCCCCCACTGAATTAGTTTTAGCGAGATGTTTTTGCCCCCTTTTGTTGAGGCCATGCACACACTTACACATACAGCACACATATATCTCAATGTAGCTGTGAACTTATAGACTATTTATGAAAAAATGGTCCAAAATATATGCCACTGTGTACAAACTGCATGTGAATTTACAGCACCACTCACTTCTATACTCGTTTACAGTAGCTGTTCTTGTTAATGAGTGATTTGTCTGGCGTTGGATTCCAGGTGGTGCTTAAAAATATTCTGCTATTCATGACAGATGGTGTTATCAACAGGCATACCTTCTGCCTGATAAACTCTCCCATTGTAGCTAAATATATAACCAACAGGAAACCGCTGTAAACGACAGGATTTCAAATGCAAAACTTAAAAGTATGAACTCGATTGATCAGCTCTGTTTGGATGGATCTTGGACAGAAAAGGACACCTGCCTTGCTTAGACTTTTACAGGGACTTTCATGAACTGGAAATGGGGACAAAGACATAAAAAATGCTGCTGTAAATTATTCATTTCTGGCATGCATTCTGCTGTTCAAATAAATGTCTCTTCTAAAGAACCTGTTTTAGAGGGGTGGACCGCTGGATGCATTTGTGTTTCTGATTGCCTTGGCAGTGCTGTAAAGTCCTCTGACCGCTGCACCTGGGCCCAGGGAAAATTTCTCCTTGTCTTATGTTATTTGTCTTTCCTCTCATGCTGTAGTTCAGTGGGTTCTCAACCATGAAACTGTTGATCTATCTATCTATCTATCATCCATCCAACCATCCATCCTTCCATCCATCCATCCATCTACAGTATCTGTCTGTCTGTGTCTAAATAAGATGAAAATCTAAATAAGATGTGTAGGCCTATAAACTGAGGGGGACAGTGGTACAAGTATTTTTACTCTGCATAAGTACAAGTGTCTCTACTTTATCAGAGTTCTTCTTTGGAAAATTTTTACTTTACAACATTCCAAAGCATAATATTGTACTTTTTAATATGACACTACGTATCATATTGAATATAATTTAATACTTTCTTACTTTTACTCATGTAAAAGTAATTCAAAGTTTTACTTGAGTACAAGTAAGAAAGTACTACATTTGTAACGTAATATTAAAGGTAAAAAATGGAATGTAGGGAAGTAAAAGTTTTCCAAAAAAAAAAAAAAAAAAACACTGATAAAGTATAGCTATACTTGAAAAATGTACTTGAGTAAAAAGTAAAAATACTTCACCACTGTCCACCTCTGCCTATAAAATTCAATTAAAATAAATAAATACATACATAGGCTACACATACATTTTCGTGATAAGTCTAGGAGAGAATTAATAATTACTTGTTTGTTGGAACCTTTTTATTTTGTTAATGCTGCCTTTACGT
The DNA here is from genome assembly GCA_039654105.1 of Coreius guichenoti. Taxonomy (NCBI): domain Eukaryota; kingdom Metazoa; phylum Chordata; class Actinopteri; order Cypriniformes; family Gobionidae; genus Coreius; species Coreius guichenoti. The sequence goes on along the minus strand of CM077181.1, from coordinate 17,183,021 downwards.
GCTATCGGTAATTTCCTACTTCCCACTTCTGAAGTCGTGATAACGAGCTCATTGCATCAAATTTTGACTTGAGAGGGCGTTCATGTCCAATTTTTAACTAGCACGTGAAGGCAGCATAAATGTTTATCCTTCCATATTAATAACCAGTCATCATAAGTAATAGCCAATCATCTTTCATAGCTTTTTATCGTCACCCTGCCTGGCGAACGCCGCAGGAGGACAGAGGAAAGATTGTTGCTAAAATATCGATGATATCCAAAGTATTGGATGATAACAAGTGAAAGATTGAATGGCAGGGTCTTTGTGGAGGATGGTGGTTATCTACACACAGATAAGTAGAAGTTAGATGGAATGGGGCCCTCCATTCTTTTCTAAATGTTTTGTTATATTAGATGCTACTTGATTTATTTCGTTAATTTATTATGTTGACAGTGTTGGGGTTTTGATCGGAAATATGAGGTGTCATTAATTATCAAAACTCTTTCATCTGCTTGTGGGAGCGTATTAGCAAATATATATTAAACCAGTGTGCAAATTATTCAATGATTTTCAGGAAGGTAATTAGCTATATCTATTTAAAAACATTGCTGAAACGTATCTATAGCCTGCACATAATTTATACCATTTAGAATAATGCATATTTTAAGGGTTTGGGCTTTAAATGAATTTATTTATTTTTATTTTTATTTTTTTTCTGTGGTTCAATATTGTTCTACAGTGTCGGACCTTCATAGACCATCACTAGCAGTATAAGGATGACCATTACTCAAATTTAGGATTATGAATTTGAACATAAACGACATTGCCACACCTGTTTTTGGTGTGGTAATTTATAAAATTAGTTTTAACATTCAATGTTAATCATCCCATCCATTACCACAACACATTGCACAAAGGTTTGCCAAAGATCCGCTTTGACGCTGGTTCTGTTTGAAATCAAATGCAAATGCTGCAAACTAGATTTCTAAAGACACAACCGTACTCGTCTATCTGAATTTCTTGCTGAACAAAGTATGCTTATGTCAGCTAAAATTAGAGTTTGATAGATAGGAATGTGTTAGATCTGCTTTGACACTGGTTCAGTTTGAAATCAAGTGTGAATACAACAAACAGGATTTCCAAAGCACATTTGTACTCGCCTGTATGTAATTCTCATTGGTCAAAGGATGTTTAAGCCAGACTGTGTGGCAGATTGCAAGTTAACATTTTCTCAACTAGATTGACTAGATGGAATGCCACTTTCGCAAACACTTGCATTTTTCCTTTCCTTTCTTGCATTTCCTTACATAGCAATGTAGTGTTTATGTACCATAAGGTCTAAAACATATTCTTGAACACAGGCACTTCTAACAATGCTATCTCAATTGTAAACAATCAATGCATTATGAAATGTGTCTCAGCGCAATTAATAACACAAAGGGGTGGCGCTATAGCAGGTATTTGCATGTCTTCTACTATGGTCAGTTTTCTCACTCACATTTGGGGATATCACATCCATTTGGGAAGACTCTGCCAGTAAGCAAGTACCTATAAACCAGATCAGAACACCTTTGCAACCTTAAAGAAACACCCGGCTCTGTATCTTGTTTCTGCATAGGCACTGGGCAAGCACAACTTGAATGTAAAGATCTAGTTTTTGGTTACTATAAATAAAACAAAAGACATGTCTGCCATCTAGTGGTAGAGTTTGTTACTGCATTTACAGGTTTAAAAATCCAGAGCTTTCCAGGGAGTTGATTTACGACTAGGCCATCACCACTAAATTAATCTATAAACACTTTTATAGCATTCTGTAAATCTAGCTATACCCAGCTCTGCTGAGGAACAGATTTTTGTTTGTAGGTGAGAAAAAAAAAAAAAGTAAAGGGGTTATCGAGACTGACAGTCTAGTATTCAAAGACATTGGGTCAATTGTTTTTGCTTATGGACTTTTGAACTCCCTCACACTCAAAGGTGACGGCTAGTCATATATAGTGAGGTCAGAGGTCATTCTGATTGCCCCACAGACTGCTCTGTGGACACAGATGTGTGTCGTAAATGTCCATATCTATGAACGAGTGCATTAGCGGTTGTGTGATGAATGAACTGGGCAGGATTCCATGGTGCAGACCATTGACACTGGGAATAAATGCCCAGAGCTCAGTTATTTGAAGTTTTCACCTTTGGGAGTGCTTTAAACCAAATGAGCCTGTGTGTTCCATGATGTGTTGAGCCATGTGTTTTGCATGCACTGCAAAATGTCTGTGTAACACTTAATCCAGAAGGCCATACAGAGCTTTGGACAAATGTGTAATACCTTAGAATATATAACAGAAGGCCCTAGTGGGTTTATGTTGTAGTGAACTACTTGTAGTAGAGTCATTTGTGGTCTACACTAAGCAAAACAAACTATTAAAACAATCTTAACAATTTGCTTTATTAAGCTCAGAAAAACAGGATGCCAACATTACCAGCTGGGTGCCCTCTGTGTTGTCATCTTGTAAAAGATGTTTGCCTGAAGAACGTGTCTTAGTGTCAGGGTTGTTTACACTGCTTTATCAAAGAGCGTGAAAGCCTTCATGCGAGACAGCACTGTGCTTATGGTTCAGAGACAGCAGCATGTTCTAATGGAAAATTCCTCCAAAACCTTTCTAACACATGCTGGCTAGGTCTATACTGTATTATCTATTTAGATAGATGAATAATAATTATATATATGTTTAGTTAATTATATATTTTTATTTTTTATATATATTTTTTAATATAACAAACATTTGTGTGTGTGTCCATTCAGTCGTGTCCGACTCTTGGTGACCCTATATATGGACAAAGGTTCTCCATGCTGTCCTGTCGAGCACTGCTTCTTTCAACTGTTCATATTGGTATCTGTGTTGACTTTTCTACCCCTATCTTCTGCTTCTACTGACCATCCCAACATTACAGATTTCTCTAGCGAGTTTGCACGCATAACATGGCCAAAATAAGACAGTCGTAGTCTACTTATTTTATCTTCTAGTGACATCCCTGGTTTATGCGATCCAGTACTTCTTTATTTGTTTTCTTGGCTGTCCATGGGACATCTTTCTTAATGTCCAACTCTCGCACCCGTACAATGTTATGGGGAAAATTATGGTTCTGATTAATCTGCATTTGGTAGTTTGAGTGATGCTTTTGCTCTTCCAGATCTTATTCATACCAACCATTGCAGTAAGGAAATATTAGCTTAGTTTCTGTCGTATAACTGTGAGCCGTATTAGTGAATCATACAGTATTGTATTATTACTTCATGATTCTCTGCTGCCCTCTGGAGGGATTCTTAAAGCTATGATTACACTTTTAAATGTAGTCAAACTGTACAAATAATTTTAAAAGTCACAATCTTCAGCAAGTCACCAAGTTGCATTAGCTGACTGAATTTAAGGTAATAATTTGTGTGACTACTATTTTCATTAAGTAATGCAATTAGTATACAATGTGTGCAATTTTGAATATATTGGTACCAGTTATCGGTTGATATGAGAGATTTTGTTTTTAAATTTATTATAGTTATAGTTGATATTGGATTTCTAAAAATAGGGGGAAATAATTCTTGCTGCAGACGATTAAGTTTTTTTTAATGGATTTTAAATGTTTTTTTTTTTTCTCTCTCTCAATCATGTAGGTAAACTGCGCAGGTCTCAGCAAGAATAATGATTATGAGTGGACTGTGTTAGGTGATGGATGTGACTTTTATGTTTGTGTATACTTAAGTGTTTATGTGTGAATGCCATGTGTATTGAAACACATTGAAACAAAATTTCCCCATGGTGGCAACAGTAAAAACTAAGAAGAGGATATATATCAGTTGTATATTTAATTGCGCATGCTTATTTCTTATTTAGATTACCTTTGCTGTCATGTTCACATAAAGTTCATTTTAATGTATGATTTATTCAGTTGCTTTTGCTGGTGTTTTATAAAAAGCAATGGAATATACAATAATAAATTAAAGGTAATCTTGGGAACTGCTTTTCTGTTTGTTTAACAACCTTCCTTGAATGTAGTAAAAACATTATAATGGTTTGTTTTATTAAGAGGAGGTCATGTAACAATTTTGTGCAGGACTTTGGAGATGCTTTGTAGTGTGTGTGTGTGTGTGTGTGTGTGTGGGTGTGTGTGTTCATGTTTTTCTATCCCGGTGGGGACTTCAACCTGAATGCACACTGACTTATGGGGACTCGTGTCACCGTGGAGACCTAAATTGTGGTCCCCATGAGGAAACACGCATATAAATCATACAGAATTAGTTGGGTTTTTTTTTAATGTAAAAATGCAGAAAGTTTTCTGTGATGAGTAGGGTTAGTGTAAGTGATAGAATATACAGTTTGTACAGTATAAAGACCATTACATCTATGGAGAGTCCCCACAGTGATAGTGAACCAGACACGTGTTTGTGTGTGTGTGTAGGCTCCAAATTAAGTCTAAAACATTCACACACACACACATACCTATATATAGTGATTTATTTCCTCAGAATTAGATCACAGGCCAGAGATCAAGCCCTCTTGCTCTCTTCTTATCACACATGTGGAGATGTTCAATGAGGCAGATAGACAGGCGTTGATCATAGACAGCAGGGGGGAACCAGGACCACGGAAAAACACCAGACACTGTTTGAGTGCATGTCTGTTCAACGGCAATGTGAACAAGAGTAATTACATTAGTGTCATGGGTGACAGGAGCTAGACACCTGCAAAAACTAAAACAAATACCACATTCTTGCTTGAATACTCTTTAAAGTATTATTGTCCTTATCAGTGACATCAAAATGCTCTAAAAAAGCAATGTACTGTTCTACCTTTTTTAAAGAACGTATTACTCTTATTCAGAAAGGACACATTAAGTTGATCAAAAGTGACAGTAATGACATTTATAATGTTACAAATTATTTCAATTTCAAATAAATGCTGTTCTTTTGAACTTTCTATTCATCAAAGAAAAAAAGAAAAAAGAATCTTGGTGTTTCCAAAAAAATTTAAGCAACACAACTGTTTTCAACAGATGATGATAATAAGAAATAATCAGCATATAATGATTTCTGAAAGATCATGTGACACTGAAGACTGGGACAATGATTCTAAAAAATTCAGCTTTGCCATCATAGGAATAATTTACATTTGAAAAATAATAAAATAGAAAACATTTATTTTAAATTGTAATAATATTTCACAACACTAATGTTTTTAATATTTATGATCAAATAAATGCAGCCTTGGTGAGCATAAGAGATTTCTTTCAAAAACATTTAAAAATCGTACCGACCCCAAACATTGAACGATTGAAAAATGTATCATGATTTACTCACCCTCAAGCCATCCTAGGTGTATATGACTTTCTTCTTTCAGACGAACACAATCGGAGTTATATTAAAAAATATCCTGGCTCTTCCAAGCTTTATAATGGCAGTGAATGGTAAATGAGATTTTGAAGGTCAAAAAAGCGCATCCATCCATTCTAAAAGTACTCCACACAGCTCCGGGGGGTTAATAAAGGCCTTCTGAAGCGAAGCGATGCGTTTGTGTAAGAAAAATATCCATATTTAAATCTTTATAGCCTAAAATAACTTGCTTCCGGCAGATGACCGTACGCAAGTCGACTTGCGCTAAAAGAGTAACCTGTGACCCAACGCATGACACATTGACGAACGCGGAAGCGCAGCGGATAGAGGAAAACAAAACACTGGTCATGAATTAGAAGTCTAAAACAATAATTTTTAAAGAGAAATGTCAGATATAAGAGAAGAGGAGCTTGAGTTTGTTGCCCAGCCCTATTTGTTTGAACCGCGAGAGGCGTCAAAGCTACTCCTACGTCATACATCCCGTCACGAGTTACTCTTTTGGTGCAAGTCGACTTGCGTACGGTCATCTGCCGGAAGCTAGTTATTTAAGGCTATAAAGAGTTAAATACGGATATTTTTCTTACACGAACGCATCGCTTCGCTTCAGAAGGCCTTTATTAACCCCCCGGAGCCGGCCTTTAATAACCCACCTTTTAGAATGGATGGATGTGCTTTTTTGACCTTCAAAATCTCATTTACCATTCACTGCCATTATAAAGCTTGGAAGAGCCAGGGCATTTTTTAATACAACTCTCCGATTGTGTTCGTCTGAAAGAAGAAAGTCATATACACCTAGGATGGCTTCAGGGTGAGTAAATTATGGGATAATTTTCATTTTTGGGTGAACTATCCCTTTAAATCACTTTCTTTAACTTTTACTGAAAATGACGATGTGTTACAGACCCCACAACAAAATCAAACAAATCCCACAATCCTCTCCAATGACTAGCGGATCAAGTAACATTCCCCTCAGGGTTGTTGTAAGCATTTGTAAGTGTGTAATAATGAAATGTTATTCTAGCATAATACTTCATTTTACATTACACTCAGATCTTTCCATTTGCCCGTGTTTAAACTGGCACATATCTATGGAGATGGTGAAGCACACCCAGGTGAGACTCTACAGCTATTTGTTTTGAATTTGTATTGGCTTGTCTCCTGTTTAGCTCTGTGTGTATGAGCATTATTCTGTCACGGTTTCTGCACTGCATCAAAGCGTAAGTGTGTATTTGTACAGCATCAATTACACTCACCTTCAATATTTTATTCCACAAAACACTATACATGCAGTCCACAGTTTCCTTCTGTGGTTGTTGGCTCTGTGTTCTGTGTGACAAATTCATGGCCATAATCCTCGACATAAAATGGTGTTAGCATGATGGAGGAGGTTTTAGACTGTTTAGTGTGTGTGCTCATGAGAGAGGGGGACAATAATGTTTGCTTTGGCATTAGGACTTATTAAGTGTTTGTTTATTCAGTGAGTCAGTTTACCAACGCATCTCTCTGCAGCTCTGGAGGCAGAACGGCCTGCAGTGTGTTTGTTTAGCAGCGCACTGCCATCACCATGTCACATCAGGTTTTGCTAACTTTCATTTCACCATCTTTTTCTTTTAATAATGTTTTTGTCATTTTGCTCCCAAAAGGACAAAGTACCATAATAGAAATCCATATGACGTTTGTGCCTTCAAAATTTCAATTAGCCAAGCTTTATTATTTTTTTAGATTACATTTACAATCATCTAATGTTCATTTAAAGTTAATCCTTAAAAACAGTGATAATTTCATAACATTGTTAAAACTAAGCTTTAGCAAATTTTAAAATGAATATTCATTTTTCGTACTTTACATTTATAATGTTGTGATGCCTAAAATTTACTTGTAGCATGATTGATAATTAGTTTTAATGATTTAATTTATTTTTTAGTACTTTATTTTTAACACAAAATAGTAGGAATTTTGGTAACACTTTACAATAAGGTTCATTAGTTAACATTAGTTAATGTATTAACATGAACTAACCATGAGTAATACATTTGTTACTGTATTTGTTAATCTTTGTTAACGTTATTTATTAAAAATACAGTTGTTCATTGTTTGTTCATGTTAGTTCACAGTGCATTAACTAATGTTAACAAATACAACATTTGATTTTAATAATGCATAAGTAAATGTTGAAATTAACATTAACAAAGATTAATAAATGCTGTAGAAGTGCAGTTCATTATTAGTTCATGTTAACTAAATTTGTTAACTTAAAAAATTTGAAACCTTATTGTAATGTTAAAAAATGGCCATTTATCAGTTTTAGGCCATAACAAGAACATAATTATCAAATTATTAGTCAGGGATGTTTTTTTCCTGTATTTATATGGATTTTCGTATTTTCTGACCTGAAGTCGTTGTATAAGTGCTGCATTTTTAAATGTATTTAAAAGAATAAGAAAAGAAATGACAGAATTTAGGACAGCCATAAATATTAGAATTGTAATTTTACTGTTGGTCTTTATTATTATTATTATTATTAAATAGTGTTTTTTACAGTACAATAGTATTTATAATTTATATAAAAATTATATAAATTATTTTGTATTATTATTATTGTACTGTCATATTGAATGGGGGAAAATGGTTTTCCTTCTTAAGCCGGGTTCACACTGTACGATTTTGGCCACGATTTGGCTGTCTGAGACAACTTTTGTGCATCCTAAAATGTTCCTCTGATCCTAGGCCAGAATCTGAAGTCTTTGATCGCTAGTTTGACATGTTCGCCAACAGCCAATTAATGACCATTTCGATCAAATTTTACCTCCGAACAGATTCCGGCAGTCAGAAGGTTTGAGGTATAGTCCTGTAGTGTGACTTCTCTTACAACAACCCTCAAATCAAAAACCAATAATCAAGCAATTAATGAGACAAAAACAAACACCACTTGTTCCACATACAGGTCTTTTGTATTTTTTTCCCCAGTTTTCTTTTCAAAGAATGATCAAAATTAACACTATGGTTGTTTTTGTTTGCTAGCCACCATTTCTCTCCCACAGGTAAATGCAGCTCACAGTCATCGAACTTGTCACGGATTGATGATGTAAAACTCCAGGCATCTATGACGAGTCTTCATTCAAGAAGACTCGTCATAGATGCCTCATTAGCGGCTGTTTCTATGGGCCGCAATACGTAAGCCATCCACCATATTGGAACGGTCAAAGCCGGTCTGTGAACATTTGAGAGCAAGTTGACTATTAGTCTGCAACCATAGTTGGACGCATGAATGAATATGTAAATCTGCAAAAGATTTCAGCAGATGATTTTGCTAAACTAACATAATACAAGACGAAGGCGTCAGCTAACACGACCATAGGTTACCATAGTTTGAAAACCTGTAATATTGAGTTCATATAAAAACACAAACCAACACATTCTCACCTGTGAAAGGTTATCCCATTTCTTCTGGAAATTAAATCTTGGCGGTTTCACAACCAAAAGCTGCGCAATGTTGTGGCATCATTGATTCTTATTGTGAGTGAGGACACGCTGACTGTTCCAAGATGACGGGCACACCGACGTGTCTCGAGCTGTCGAATGTGGCATACGTATACATATTTATGGTCTTGACTGCCGTACAGTCTGACATGAAAGACAAGTGAGATCCTACAGTGTGACATGGCTTACAGCAGGGATCATGTTCGTACAGTCTGACAAGCAACAGCCGTAAAGGACTATTATAAATCGTACAGTGTGCACCCGGCTTTATTTGTCCTTGCTGATCATATGCCTGATAAGTATTGGTAGATAGGCTTGTTTCTTGTGTTTTTCATGAACTAACCTAACTTAATATCTAACCTAACTAAGGCTGTATTTACACTGGCAAAAAAACCAACAGATTTTTTACTCGCATCTGACACAAATCAGAATTTGTTGCACACGTGTAAACACAAAAATCCGCACGAGGTCCGATTTAATTGCATCCGATCTGAGCCACTTCCAAATGTAGATTTTAATCAGATACATATCTGATATCTGGACATCCGACCTACGTCTAAACAGGAATATCCGATTCCCCTTTGAGTTCCAAGCCACCACAAGGCGAGGGCGACACATTTGCCCACAAAGATAGTGTTTTAATGTTGTATTATAAAGCAGAGGTGCCTGTATGCGCTCGCTCGCACCTTTTTTATTGAGGTGGAAACTTAAAAAGGACAGAAATTGCGCACACAGAAACATCCAGGCGCTGGTTTTCAACCTCTGCCATGTGAGTTTTATAAATAAAACAGCTTCACTACTGAAAGCTACATTATTTTCTCAGCAATGAGGTGTTAACTTCGCTGTAATTAAACCATCAAGCTTCACTATTAGGCTACTGTCTCTCTCGCTCTCTCTCTCTCTCTCTCTCTCTCTCTCTCATTAATTCATTCAAATTCATTAAAAAAATAGTCTTACAGCACTACTTTATTTCACTTCAGAATTCTAGCTCTAACAAGCTGTAGATAAAATAAACGAAAATTATCGTTATTTTCCTGTATATCCGTTCTGTCAGATTACTGTGCATAGTAAAGCGATCACAGGCAATCATTTTGGACGGGAATTAATGTAAACACAGATATTGGACACCAGTCGTGTCTAAAGTCAATGTAAACAGGCGGACCAAAAAATCGGATATGGTCAAAAGATTGGATCTGTGCCTTAAGACTTGCAGTGTAAACAGTTTAATATTCCCCAAAAATATTCATCACTGTGCGGTAATGTTATTTGAACATAGTCTACCTGTTTCAATGTTCCTTTGCCTCATTATACATCACCACTTCTTGCTCTAGAACCTCATAATTTACAAATGAAGGAGGCAGTGTAGAAGCAATGGGGGCAACGGGACAGGCTTTAGGTGTGTAGCTTGGCATGAGCAAGATATTGGAGGAGGCGTTTATAATAGCTTCCAGAAGTTCAAGACAGTAACTCTGTGTTTCTCCTACTCAGACGTACCAAGGCTTTAATACCAACAAAGATGGAGGGATTGTTTCACTGAAATGAGGTGAACGAGAGGATTGTGCTTGTGTTTCATGGCATTGTGCACTGTCTAGTAATGTGGCACTAATTATTGAAGCTTTATCCCCATTGGCTACAACCTGAAGAGTTTACTGTGGCTATCAGAAATCAGGCCAATGAGATGTGAAAGATACAACACTAAGTGGAATTCAAGGGTAATGCAATTAAGTTAAAAAGTTTTAGATTAGCCTAGTAAAATGATCTGCTTGGAGACTGCTTGGTTTTTCTTTGTGGAAAAAAATTGCTTCTAACTTCTAACTCAATGCTTATCGGTTGCATAATAAGACTGTCAAACCTAAGCTACTATGTCAGAGAAGAATATAAGCTTTCTTTATGTGCTGACAGAGGTGTGTCACGCGCTAGTGAAATAGTGTTCGCAGTTGCAGCACTAGTGTTACATATGACTCAAATTTGGTGGCACTCAAGGTCATTCAAACATAACATGACAGAACTTTTATCTGACCTCTTGACACCAGCTAATCCTTATGTCAGCACACTTTCTTCTGACTTTCTAGAGCCCTGGAGCAATGACAGGTCAGAGAGTGACGCTGACCGCTGAGTGCAGACTTAATCCACTCTTGAACACCCTTCTCTCTGAGGTGACACAGACTATGTTTGGAATGGAATAGCAGTGCTTACTACATACTAATATTTTTAAATAGTTCTGAAACCGTAAGCAGTAAGTATCTTAAATTATTAAAACAGTGTGATTCATTATTCACTAATTTGTCTCAAAAAAATTTGTCACTAATTCACTCAAAAGTAGCATTAGTTATCATTTGGGAGATTGTTTTTTGTTGTTGTTTAGTTTTAATGCAATTTTGTACAAATTCAGAAGATGTTAAAGGCACAATATGTAAGATTTATGGATTAAAATATCCAACAACCACTAGAACAATGTTACATATTTTGTTGACTTGTGTACTTGCATTATCCCAAATGTTTCCAAGAATGTTTAAATCCAGAGAAATAAGCAATTTTAACCAGGAAACGGGCCGTGTCTGTGCGTCGCCTATCAACGACGTCATACCTGCGTTACCCTTGATTTTTTTATTTTGGAAACACCGAAGACGCTTTAATATATTATGTGTTTTATTAAACAGGTGAGAGACAGAAAACTAATCATTGTTATATAGCTCAACACAGTTAGTCTTATTGTTTAAATCTGGTTTTCTTGATTTACCTAGAGTACCATGTTTTACCATGCCTAATATCGATCTAGCTCTGCAGTGTGCAACAAGTGTCTCATAGTAGCCGCCGAGCGAATGCACAGACTAGCATTATAACATAACTTTCAACACACTCAAATAATGTATCTAATGTGATAAAACAGTGCTGGGTTACCTCACATACGCATGAGCGGAAGAAGCGGAAGCAGTCGTCTGCGGCATAATAAAAGCTCTGTGAAATCAAGGTGTCATCAAGCTACGCCTTTGTTTTGAATAAGCGACCTCTAGCGGCGAAAATTACATATTGTGGCTTTAAGGCTAGGGATAGTTCACCAAAAATGAAAATTCTCTCATAATTTACTCACCCTCATGCCATCTCCTTCTGCTGTATATGGTTTTCTTTCTTCAGATAAACACAAAGATTTTTAATAAATAATCCATCTCAGCGAGTCCATATATTTTTTATAATAAGCGTTTGACATTTGATAAACCACACACAGCGATCATGACGGTAATCCATACCAGTGGTGTGCAGTGGTGTTTTAAAATATGTTATTTTTTTGTGTATCTGTTAAATGTAAACTCATTTATTTAATTCTGTTTTGTATTTTTACACTATGTAATTAATGCTCTATTTATTAAAACCAAGCATAAATCTCATCAAGTTAGTGTTTTTACGCATTTTTACTATTTCAAAATAACTAAAGGCAGTAACAATTTAAACTATACACTCACCTAAAGGATTATTAGGAACACCATACTAATACTGTGTTTGACCCCCTTTCGCCTTCAGAACTGCCTTAATTCTACGTGGCATTGATTCAACAAGGTGCTGAAAGCATTCTTTAGAAATGTTGGCCCATATTGATTGGATAACATCTTGCAGTTGATGGAGATTTGTGGGATGCACATCCAGGGCACGAAGCTCCCGTTCCACCACATCCCAAAGATGCTCTATTGGGTTGAGATCTGGTGACTGTGGGGGCCATTTTAGTACAGTGAACTCATTGTCATGTTCAAGAAACCAATTTGAAATGATTCGAGCTTTGTGACATGGTGCATTATCCTGCTGGAAGTAGCCATCAGAGGATGGGTACATGGTGGTCATAAAGGGATGGACATGGTCAGAAACAATGCTCAGGTAGGCCGTGGCATTTAAACGATGCCCAATTGGCACTAAGGGGCCTAAAGTTTGCCAAGAAAACATCCCCCACACCATTACACCACCACCACCAGCCTGCACAGTGGTAACAAGGCATGATGGATCCATGTTCTCATTCTGTTTACGCCAAATTCTGACTCTACCATCTGAATGTCTCAACAGAAATCGAGACTCATCAGACCAGGCAACATTTTTCCAGTCTTCAACTGTCCAATTTTGGTGAGCTCGTGCAAATTATAGCCTCTTTTTCCTATTTGTAGTGGAGATGAGTGGTACCCGGTGGGGTCTTCTGCTGTTGTAGCCCATCCGCCTCAAGGTTGTGCGTGTTGTGGCTTCACAAATGCTTTGCTGCATACCTCGGTTGTAACGAGTGGTTATTTCAGTCAAAGTTGCTCTTCTATCAGCTTGAATCAGTCGGCCCATTCTCCTCTGACCTCTAGCATCAACAAGGCATTTTCGCCCACATGGACATGGACTACCAATTAGAAAAACAGGAATCAAAGTAAACGGATGAATATGCAGTTTTAGAATCTGGGGAGTGTTGTTTAGTATTTCATGTCTTTATTAGTAAAGCTGCTCAGAGGCTGCTCAGTACCATCTTGACATTTATTATTATCCATTATACTTGTACCAGGCACTGAAGGGCACTAAAGGTTATCAGTCTTTTGTTAAACACAAAATCCTCTTTGCTGAACAGGAGAGGGCTGGGAAACGCATACTCTTCCTGAACAGTGGCCTATCTCATCCACCCCCCACCCCCCACCCCCCAAAATAAAATAAAATAAAAAATGCTTTCATCATACTCACCCTCACATTGTAGGATATTTGGAGCTTTACCCTTTAACCCTTTATTTTTTTTAGTATGACTTAATCAAATGATTTTGTAAGAGATTATTCTTTGTTCAATGATGAATATGAATGATATTACTGAATAAATATTTTAGAGCTCATGTTTTGTAGATCTCTGTGGTATGTTTTAGTGGTATGAGAGACTACATGATTTCAGACAAATAAATCCTATTTAATAATTTTACATTGAATAGCCTGACTTTAATTTTACAGGTGATTTTACAGCACAACTCTAATATGGCATAATATTTCAGTCAATAATATGTAACATGCATCTTAGTAATAAAATATGCTAATTATCACAGAAAAGCTTTCTTCCTGAACTTTCTAAATAGCTCCTGATCAGGAAGATTAAATTATTTTTCTCTGAAATTAGAGGCGTTAATATTCTGAAGAGTTTAAAGTGCCCTAAGGTGCTTTAGCTTCTTCTTCTTTTTTTTTCTTCTTCATGTTTTTTTGTTTTCTTTAATTTATTTTTGGATATAAATCTAGTTTGTGCAGAGGCAGCCACTGAATAATTTTTTTTTTTTTTTTTTAAAAGACAGTATTGTACAGCTTCTGTCCTTGAGCCAAATGTCGAGACAAGTAAAAATAAGCAGTATCACTATTAAGCACTTTCTCTTGAATGCACACAGGATGAAATTTCAAAGCACATCTGAACAAAAGTAATTTTGCAGACTTTGTGATTACAGTTAAAAAGCCAGTCTATATTGACATTTAACAGAAGCTACATTAGCATTTTCAGTAAGCTTTTCATTGAGAGTAAAATCATTGTCTCTGAACATTTGCCCAAGTGTTTCTGTGATGCAGGGTGGTCTTATTGAATTATGGAATAAGAGCAATTCAGATTTTTAGGCTTAAATAGCACCAGTCATACCAGTACAAAGGAAACCCTCCAAGAGTCCAGCTGAGAAAGATCAAGTCAGCTGAGAAAGATCAAGTTACAGTTTTTTTCTCTCTTTCTTGCCCATACTCTCCCTCTCCCACTCTCTCTTTCTTTCTGCAGATTTGTATTAAGTCCATTAATTTCATCTTGTTGCACTGTGCTGTGTCTCCCTAAGGTTCACATTTAGATCCATATGCCTAGTCCATTATAAGACGTTCTCTAATTTTGCACTTCCTCACAATTAATCTTTTTGATCTAAGATGTTTATTTTTCACTTATTGTGTGCCATTTATCAATTTAAGATATCCAAGCATTTCTGAATCTTTTGCAAATATTGTAATTGTCACTAACTGCTCTGACACATACGGGTTGAAGATCTAAACGCAGCTTTATTGGAGTAATCCACAATTGTATTCCAAAATATAGGTGAAGGGTTAAAACCCTGGGGCAACCAATCACAGGGCAGAAAACACAGGCAAACAGGGAAATCCAGGAAATCCAGGAAATCCGAACCATTACACAGGAAAATCAGAAAGAGTGCTCAGAAATGCAGTTGACACACAAACAAGACTTCGCAAAGAAAGAGTGAAAACACAGGGCTTATATAGGCAGGGCTTAACAAGCTAATGACACACAGCTGAACCTAATCACAACATAATACAGGCAATGGGTTATGGGAGTTGAAGTTCATGATGAGATAGCACAGAAGTCAGGAGGAGTGCCCTCTGGTGGAGATTATGGGCACTCCAGCTGGCGGATGTGACAGTAATAATCCAGTTAGAATTGTTCTAAATATAAATAATGTATTTATAAATATATAAATAAAACAGTAAAAATATAAATAATCATCTTAAAACAAATGAAGAGTTCAGATGCAAAAGCCACTAAACGCCACTTCCGTCAAAAATGAGATAATGATATTGAGCACATAGTATACGTTCATCAAATACTTTCGCTTCAAATCCGCTAAATCCCAGCGTCAGCCTATTCAGAAATACCGATTTGTTGGCAGAAACCGCTAAATGCCACTTCCTTTTGTCAGCAAAATCCTTTAAGCCCATAGAAACCAATCAGAAGATGCGAATAGAATCATACAATTTCAAGATGAATGATGGTGTGCTTATGAGCTGCAAGTTTTTAGCATGTTTTGTCCATCGTTACAGTGGCATGGGCAGAATTTCGCAACTAGCAAGTAAACACAACAGTGTTCCTTGTGGTGCTGTAAAACTCTGACAGAAACCAACGTGAAAGTCACTTGCATCACAGCTCCCCCTACTGTGTGGATCAGTTTCTTCACCGTTACATTTTGAATTCTGCTTTCATCATTTGCAATGTTTCCAGTTGCATCTTTAGTGATTTTGCAACTGTTTACTGTCTTGTTGTCCAAAGAGGTGGACTTAGAGGTTTTTGCACAAAAAAAGCACACATGGACTTAGCTGTTTTGCAGCAAAAGACAGTTAAATTTGTTAAATACCAATGAATTGACTAAAGTGGCATTTTTGAAAATAAGGCATTTCAATAACTGACTAATAACCTTTTCATTGCCATTAAAGTGAAATTACTGAACCTAAACATAGCAGCCTGATTCAAAAATGCTCATTTAAAAGAAAACATGTCAGACGGACTTAGAGGTTTTTGCATCTAAACTCTTTAAATGTTTTTGTGGAGACTTTTGTAATTTTTGTACATGTAAGTTCCTGTCATTTAGAATTTACAGAAATTGTACAGTGCCCTTTTCTAAAAACACTGCTGCCCTGCCCTTGGTTTGGCTTTATACAGTGAAATTTAGCTGAAAGCTTCAGGCTTTGATTTTCTTGACATGCATACAAGTTACACAAGCACGTCTTGTCAAACATCAAGACATCATTGATGGAGTTTCCATTCTCTGGCAAGTCTGCGGCTTTTCACTTTTGATTTATCGAGAAGGTTTGGAGCAAACCAATGTACATTTTTGTTTACTGGAACAATGGACCGCTTGTAAGTCCTCATGAAATATATTTTTCTACATTATGACATACTGTAAAAAGCGTGACACAAATAAATCATGCATTGGAAATTAAGTGGTTTTAAACCAGGTGAGAAAAGAACTTTTGAATGGACCATAATAATGGAGTCATTGGTCTTAAAACAAAAACAGGGCACAATCTTGACAACCAGGTAGAATGAGAAGTCATTACAGCACAATCATGCTGCTAATGAGTCTTTCAGAGACCCCATTCAAGTTAAGCTGGAGAACTTCCAGATTCTAACAATAAATTGGCAGTTTTATTAAAGATGTCTTTGTGTTTTGTGATACCAAACTTCTTTCAGTCCAATATGGCAGCCTGGATAAGTAACTTTATATTACTTTGGGGACTAAGTGTTTTTCAACAGTCTACATAACTTCCATGCAGATAACAAGTGCTAGACTCTTGAGATATTACGGTCAGATACACACATCACGGGAGACATGTAAGACCCTCTAAACTGCCTGACCATCTGCAGGGCCTCCTCTGTTCTCATCATCATGTTTCTCATATATATATTTTACACACAAATGCATTCAGACACACCCACAAACTTGAATCCATGCCAAAGCAATGGACATTTCCTCTCCGGATGAAGTAATATCAAAGCCTGCTCATTTCTGAAACAACCTGTATGGAAGATAAGCATGGGTTAAGACAACGTTTCACATATTTCAAAAATGTAAATTCTTAATGTATGAACTGTCACACATTTATTATTTCAGCATTGTATTTGAGGCCAGCTAAATAGTGTACTCAGCTATCTTTTTAGCAGATATACATATTTAAAATGTATAGTGTTTCTTACATGATTGATATCTTGTACTTATGGGCATATTATGCACATTTTGGTAATAGTTCATGTTTGTTTTTAGCTCCAGTCATTTTTGTCCTAGGGATGCATGATACACTATATTGCCAAAAGTATTGGGACACCCCTCCAAATTAGTGAATTAAGGTGTTCCAATCACTTCCATGGCCACAGGTGTATAAAATCAAGCACCGAGGCATGCAGACTGCTTCTACAAACATTTGTGAAAGAATGGGTCGCTCTCAGGAGCTCAGTGAATTCAAGTGTGGTACTGAGATAGATTGCCATTCGTGAAATTTCCTCACTACTAAATATTCTACAATCAACTGTTAGTGGTATTATAACAAAGTGGAAGCAATTGGGAGCAACAGCAACTCAGCCACGAAGTGGTAGTCCACGTAAAATCACAGAGCGGGGTCAGTGCACGCTGAGTCAATAGCTACAGACCTCCGAACTTCATGTGGCCTTCAGATTAGCTCAATAACAGTGCATAGAGAGCTTCATGGAATGGGTTTCCATGGCCGAGCAGCTGCATCCAAGCCTTACATCACCAAGTGCAATGCAAAGCGTCGGATGCAGTGGTGTAAAGCACGCCGCCACTGGACTGTGTTCTCCCTGGACACGTGTTCTCTGGAGTGACGAATCACGCTTCTCTGTCTGGCAATTCGATGGACGAGTCTGGGTTTGGCGGTTGCCAGGAGAACGTATAAATAAAACAGGTACTTGCCTGACTGCATTGTGCCAAGTGTAAAGTTTGGTGGAGGGGGGATTATGGTGTGGGGTTGTTTTTCAGGGGTTGGGCTTGGCCCCTTAGTTCCAGTGAAAGGGACTCTTAATGCTTCAGCATATCAAGACATTTTGGACAATTTCATGCTCCCAACTTTGTGGGAACAGTTTGGGGATGGCCCCTTCCTGTTCCAACATGACTGCGCACCAGTGCACAAAGCAAGGTCCATAAAGACATGGATGAGCGAGTTTGGTGTGGAGGAACTTGACTGGCACAGAGTCCTGACCTCAACTCGACAGAACACCTTTGGGATGAATTAGAGCAGAGACTGCGAGCCAGGCCTTCTCGTCCAACATCAGTGCCTGACCTCACAAATGCGCTTCTTGAAGAATGGTCAAAAATTCCCATAAACACACTCTTAAACCTTGTGGAAAGCCTTCCTAGAAGAGTTGAAGCTGTTAGCTGCAAAGGGTGGGCCAACTCCATATTAAACCCTACGGATTAAGAATGGGATGTCATTAAAGTTCAAGGCAGACGTCCCAAAACTTTTGGCAATATAGTGTATGTCATATCGTTTATTAACTGATATTGGATTATTTTAATATTAGTATATTTTATATTACATTACATCAGTTGAATATTTAAATGCACACACACAGACATTTTTTATATATTTTTTTATTTATTTTCATTTTTTTTTTTATTTCTTTTCCCAAACTTCTTCATTGCTTTTATCATCAAGTGTGGTATCTTATAAACAGAAGATTGTTGGCTATTTATTAAAAGAGGGGGCAAGACATTCAATATGTGTCTTTCTTTCCAGTCACTTGTATAAGACAAGACTTTCAGAGTGTAGGATTGAAAATAATCAAAGATATTTGATATTTGAAATTGAACAAAGACATTTGCTTCACTGTTTTCAACCCCCATCTTTCTTATCAGAAGGGCCATTTGGAATTCCTAAAGACAATGAGATGCTGAAGGCCTGTAGGCCAAAATGTGTCACACCTTTAGTACAGTGGAGGAAGTTTGGTCTGATTGGTCAGTTTGAATGTCTCACATTAGGGTTTCAGTCACATGGTCAAGGAACAGATAAAAAGAAGATGTAACTGTTGCTCTGGCTTCTTTTATTCTCTGTCTCTCTTGATTCTCTGGCTCTCTCTCTTCTTGGGAGCCTTCTCTTTGGCTCTTCTCTTCTTTGCTCTCTTCTTCTCTTTGTCTCTTTCTCTCTCTCTCCCTCTCTCTCACTTTCTATCCCTCAGGTAACATTCTATTCATGCTGGGTACGATAAATGGTATAAGTTTTTATCATCTCATACATCTATTCTGAAACTATTTTAAGTGTAACCATAACCAGATTTTGTCATTAAATCCTTTCTATTACAAATGATGTGCTAACTAGTTTTGATTTGGTATTGACTTTGAAGTGCTATTGCAATACAATATAGTCACATTCTAGCAACGCTCTCCCACATATTTTGCTATTGTAACTGCGCTTATTTCCGTCGTTGGTATAAGTTGCAGTGGTTGGTAAAGATGAGAAATGTACAGTTTTCTATCCTCTTGCTGATAACGTTTCTTTAGTCATTCGGCAACCCTGCAGCCTGAACCACACAAGAGAATATGGTTTTAATCAAGTTTTTTAGTAAATAGCTTTTTCTTCTTTTAAGCACGAGTTGAGAGAAAGACGGTTTATTTATATATTACACAATTTTTTCTTCTGAAGTAAATTTAACTTGTTTTAAATTCTCCTGGAAACGAGACAAACATACAGATTTAAGAAAATTATTTTTTTGTGGCATAGACAAAGTCCAGAAATCTTCTCTCACAATAGGATACAGTAAACTGAGAGGGGTCATCAGCAGTGTAGTTTGCCTTGAACAATAATGCACAAATTAAAATTCCCTTCTAATTACCCCAAGCACTAGCATTCTTACCCACTTCCACTCATTCATGTGAGTCATCTTTTTGTAGTAATACCACATAAGACCTCCAGTCCAAACTGTTTTTAGCTGCTGTTTATATGGTAAAGTGGTTAGTATCCCTGGAAGTGGTCGATGGTTTCATTCAGTGATTTCAACCGCAGGGACTGTAACTGTAATTTAATTTTAGTCTGCATTGAATTGTCACAATGACAGCACTTTTCTCACATTTCTGGCGAGTATCCTTGTAAGCACAGTCTTAAATGAGTTAAAAAGTCTTAAATTAATAAAAGGAGTTGGGAGAAAGTCAGCTGTGTATCAGATCTGCTTCAGGTCTTAAAGTGACAGCAGCCTAATAAACCTGCTGCAGTCTGTCATTAATGCTAATCAAAGAACAAAAAAGGGGGAAAATCACTCACTGCTCCTGATTTGAATCACTTTAGTGGCTTTAATAAGGGATGAATCTATATTTAATTTATACAGTGAAGACTATGCAGTGTTATTGTAGTATTTCTTACCTGAATACTTCTGTTAGACCTACCTTAAAATCTTAAAGCACTGTTTATTTCATTTGTATCTGTTATATTTTATTTATTTGTGCTATTCCTTGTAATTTGTTTATTTATTCTTATTTTATCACTGACCATTTACTTGTCTTTAAAAATGTTTGAACTTTATATTTGTTAGTTTTTGTTGTGGTATAAAAATTGGAATCGAGAATTATGAAATTTCACTGGTATGTTACATAACAACCTTATTTATTAAAGTACCAGGTCACATGGGTCAAAAACAACGAAAACAATAACTTTACTCATTTCATCCTCAGAAATTGAGGGGACTTACGAGTCCACTTCTGCTAGTTTAACGACGGAAAAAACGGTCGGCGCGCCAGGCACATGTTCCAAAAGGGTTGTACCTAGTCTCTTAATGAGCCATGGGTGTGTTTTGGGCGTAACATGCAATAAACCAATCAGAGTTTCATCTCCCATTCCTTTTAAAAGCCAGTTGCGCTTGCACCATGGTGAATTCTCTATATACATGGCGGATTTTGCAAGCGGAACGACTGAACGCTTCTCCAGGGAGGAATCCTTTTATTTTCAATATTTAATCTGCTGCTGCGCGTCCCTGTGGGTGTAATAAGCAGAGTGTACTCGCGTTGTGCACCCACCTATAGGTGCACATTACTAACGCGCCCTTTAAATAACACAACACATACAGCGCTATTGGCTTTAGACCTGGGCTGAATCCGAAATCGCCCCCTAAACCCTCATTCACTATTCCCTTTGTTAGTGCACTAATACAGTTCACTTGAAGGAGTGAATAAAAACGAGTGAGTGAATTCGGGCAGCCGCTGTGTGTACATAGGCTGCACACTCATTATTGCGGTGCAATGTGGGATTGAATGAGTGCACTTAATAACGTCCACTATGGTTTCGGACACCACTACAAATGGCTGTCCCCTCAAATAATGCCCTATTTGAGGGTATAGGGGGGCGATTTCGGATTCAGCCCTGGTTTTTGTTGGTCAATGGCGCAGTCGATTTCAGTTGTCTCAAAATAGCAACGCTATTTAACATTAATTTTTAAATAATATAAATATTTAAATAATTTATTTATTTACATATGTACATTTGTTGATAAAGTAATTTGTTATAAAATGTTTAATGTAGAAGTAGAAAGTATTAAGTGTGAACAGCAGCAGCTCTTCAGTATGTTACTTTATGTATGCTGTTGCAAGTTGAACCATACTTTCACAACACACTGCTAAAGAATAGTATGATTAGATACCCTTCTTTTCTCTCCAGATGCTCTCTGACACACGCTGGACGGGTCAGGTGGTTCTTTTATACAACCATGTCTTTCTGTGTATGTATTTGTATGTTGGACATTCTTGTAGCCCCTCAGGGACCAGGGAAACTCCCCTCGGTCATGGAGCCTGATGTTTGTGTGTGCAGTGATGCGTGATGCAGCGAAAACACACCTGGATTCACCGTCAAGAGACAGAGAAACTGATCATAGCAGCTCTCAGAACACTGGCATTCAGGACATTCTGTGGTTTTAGTCACTAACTCATCAATTGAGGAATGTAGACAAATAAATCTGGAAGTATCTTCAAACTTAATTTTGAATTACTTAACCCTAACCCCATCCATAGCACTCAACGTTTATGTCTAATTTATGTACACGTGCACACAGAGAGAAATGGACATGTGGTTTCACTTAAGCTATCAGCAGACATGGTCATATCTCCATCTTCAGAACTTTTAAGATAACATTCTTTTTGGTTTAAGGGGCTGGTGGCAAAATATTATTGATATCAGACTTTTTAGATTAGATTTTTATCTCTGTTTTGAGTTGAAGTGGTGACAGGAAAAGAGATGCCTCGTGCTTTATGAAGCTAAAAGCTTTATCTGACTCAGACAGACATTATGTCTGCCAAATTAGTGATACGTTAAGATAGTTATGAATGATCACAGCTAAAACCGTGTGCTAATACAGTATACTCCTGCCTGACATGCAATGTCCCAAAAGCTTTTTTCCTGATGAACGTCTGGCAGGAAGTAAATCTTGCCTTCTCACAACATTCCTTGCTCAGAAACTCTTTTTGTTTTGAATCTGTAGCTTCTGAGGAAATGGTTAACCAAAAAAAAGACATTATTTATTCATCATGTCTTTATTCTTTCCATTAAATATAGGAGAAAGAGCTGCGGTGGAAAGTTTTTCTTTGAATAACAGCCTAAATTTTGATCTGTTCCTCACACATAGCTATAATATGGCTATAGTAAGAATATAGTATGCAATAGGGGTGTACCAATATATTGTGCCACAATATATCGCAATACACAAATGCAACAATATGTATCGTGGATAGTGCAAATCTGTATTGTGTATAAATGAAAATTACCGTGTGAGAAAAAAAGTAAAAGTTTACAGACTTTTAGTGTCAGTACATTATATGTAATGTTGAATATAATGTATAATAATGCAATGGGGGAATATTTGTGGGTCCTGATAATGCCAGATGTTTTATGTTATCAGTAAAAAGTGGCCTGCATTATTTGAAATGTATCTAGTCAGTGACAGAGTGCAAGCATATTCGTCTAAAATAATTCTGTAGAATCATGAATATTTTTATTCTGGTGTCACCATTGTCCTGTGCTTTGGGTTACCAGCACCAAGCCTATTCATTTCCACCCCCATTGTAATACCAAATTTAGCATTTTAATTAACAGTACATTTTTTGTTAACCTTTTACCATATGTCTTGGAGTATTGCAATAATATTGTATTGTGAGTTCAGTATCGTGATATGTATCGAATCATGACATGAGGGTATCGTTACACCCCAGTATGCAAGTCATAAGAGGTACTTTAAAGGTTATTTTATTGTTGTTTTTTGGTCCATTAGGAGATCGACAGAGACATTTTGCGGAAGAACATTGTTATGCTTCGGCTCGGCAGATGAATATGACCCTTCACAACAGATAATGTTATTAATATATATATATATATATATATATATATATATATATATATATATTAGAGGTCGACCGATAGTGGATTTTACCAATACCGATAACTAGGTTGGACCGCACTTGCCGATAACCGATTAATCAACCGATAGCTTTTAAAATGGATACTGGATAAAAATAAATACATAAAAAAATTAAACCATAACACTTAAAGTAAAACAGTGCTGAAACCATGAAAATGTGCTAAATGAAATACATATGTAAATATGAATATATTAAAATGAGAACAAATTTTTACATTAAAATAATATTATAAATAAATGTTTCTTTAGCTATAACCTAGAAACATGTACATTTTGTAGGTAACACTTTGCAAGTCCCATTTCTTAACATGGATGTATTAGTTAGCTTACATGAACGATATGCATTATGCAATATACATTTTACAGCATGTATTAATATTTGAGCAATACAATTGTACCTTGATCGTTCATGTTAGTTCATAGTGCATAACTAAGTTTAACAGATCAAATAAAAATGAAAACTCACTTTAAAAATGTATACAATACTTCTACAGCATTTATTAACCTTAGTTAATGTTACAAATGGAATCTTATTGTAAAGTGTTACCATT
This sequence comes from Coreius guichenoti, assembly GCA_039654105.1. Taxonomy (NCBI): domain Eukaryota; kingdom Metazoa; phylum Chordata; class Actinopteri; order Cypriniformes; family Gobionidae; genus Coreius; species Coreius guichenoti. The sequence goes on along the minus strand of CM077181.1, from coordinate 17,158,990 downwards.
TCATATAAATCCAAACAGTCTGCTTTTTTAGAACACTTGACGATTATCTAATCAAAATAACAAAATATATATTGAAATCGAATGCGTTTCTGATTTGTTTATATTTCTGTCGGCTGCATGACGATACAGTTTGCTTTCTCACGTCACTAGTTGTTACATTGTTTTAACTGCTTGAGGTACTGCTAATGTTACCGTCCTCTCAGCCTCGACGACAAAGTACATACATACTGCTGTTCTTTACCTGCTAATGCAGCATCTAATCAACAAATTAATTACTTTATTATGATTTGGCAACATGTACTGAAGTGTTCTGTATTCATACCGTCGGTGTTTTAAACGTACATCTGATGTGTCAGCGCTCTCTGTGCAGCGTGTGTTTTCCGTGCAACGCGCAGCCTCACGTGTCAATATAAACAACGTCAGTGATAGTTTTTATATATACAGTGGGGAGAACAAGTATTTGATACACTGCCGATTTTGCAGGTTTTCCTACTTACAAAGCATGTAGAGGTCTGTAATTTTTATCATAGGTACACTTCAACTGTGAGAAACGGAATCTAAAGAATCCAAAAATCCAGAAAATCACATTGTATGATTTTTAAATAATTAATTAGCATTTTATTGCATGACATAAGTATTTGATCACCTACCAACCAGTAAGAATTCCGGCTCTCACAGACCTGTTAGTTTTTCTTTAAGAAGCCCTCCTGTTCTCCACTCATTACCTGTATTAACTGCACCTGTTTGAACTCGTTACCTGTATAAAAGACACCTGTCCACACACTCAATCAAACAGACTCCAACCTCTCCACAATGGCCAAGACCAGAGAGCTGTGTAAGGACATCAGGGATAAACTTGTAGACCTGCACAAGGCTGGGATGGGCTACAGGACAATAGGCAAGCAGCTTGGTGAGAAGGCAACAACTGTTGGCACAATTATTAGAAAATGGAAGAAGTTCAAGATGACGGTCAATCTCCCTCGGTCTGGGGCACCATGCAAGATCTCACCTCGTGGGGCATCAATGATCATGAGGAAGGTGAGGGATCAGCCCAGAACTACATGGCAGGACCTGGTCAATGACCTGAAGAGAGCTGGGACCACAGTCTCAAAGAAAACCATTAGTAACACACTACGCCGTCATGGATTAAAATCCTGCACCGCACGCAAGGTCCCCCTGCTCAAGCCAGCGCATGTCCAGGCCCGTCTGAAGTTTGCCAATGACCATCTGGATGATCCAGAGGAGGAATGGGAGAAGATCATGTGGTCTGAGGTAGAGGTCATGTGGTAGAGCTTTTTGGTCTAAACTCCACTCGCCGTGTTTGGAGGAAGAAGAAGGATGAGTACAACCCCAAGAACACCATCCCAACCGTGAAGCATGGAGGTGGAAACATCATTCTTAGGGGATGCTTTTCTGCAAAGGGGACAGGACGACTGCACCGTATTGAGGGGAGGATGGATGGGGCCATGTATCGCAAGATCTTGGCCAACAACCTCCTTCCCTCAGTAAGAGCATTGAAGATGGGTCGTGGGTGGGTCTTCCAGCATGACAACGACCCGAAACACACAGCCAGGGCAACTAAGGAGTGGCTCCGTAAGAAGCATCTCAAGGTCCTGGAGTGGCCTAGCCAGTCTCCAGACCTGAACCCAATACAAAATCTTTGGAGGGAGCTGAAAGTCCGTATTGCTCAGCGACAGCCCCGAAACCTGAAGGATCTGGAGAAGGTCTGTATGGAGGAGTGGGCCAAAATCCCTGCTGCAGTGTGTGCAAACCTGGTCAAGAACTACAGGAAACGTATGATCTCTGTAATTGCAAACAAAGGTTTCTGTACTAAATATTAAGTTCTGTTTTTATGATGTATCAAATACTTATGTCATGCAATAAAATGCAAATTAATTACTTAAAAATCATACAATGTGATTTTCTGGATTTTTGTTTTAGATTCCGTCACTCACAGTTGAAGAGTACCTATGATAAAAATTACAGACTTCTACAGGCTTTGTAAGTAGGCAAACCTGCAAAATCGGCAGTGTATCAAATACTTGTTCTCCCCACTGTATAAAGCAAATGCTATACTTTTTCACATTCCATTTACTTTCTTTGTTTAACAGTTCTGTCTAATAATGTATTAGATGTATAACTGTTAAACAGAGACCGTAAACTAATGAAGGCGGAGAATGTGAGCGCTGTGTGATCAGGCACTGGCTTTCTCAGTGCCTTCTGTCAAAATAAAAGTCCCGCTTCTAACACATCGGACAATCAGAAAAATCGGCCATGGCGATATATCGGTCAACCACTACAACTTTTCTCTATTTATGGATATGACGATGAGTAATAACGTCCCGCGAAAACCATCCCGCTAGATATAAAATATAAACACTTGTAGTAGGCTTACCATAGTGAATCAGAGTAAGACAAAAACATGTTTTGCAAGAAGGATTGATGATGTATTATTTGAAGTTTGTTCATTTTGTACAAAAAAGTACTGTACCTTTAATTAATATTTGAGAATTAGGAGGTAGAATATGCCTAATTTATCCTGAAAAAAAATGATCACAATGGATTGCCCTGTAGACTTACATTTCTTTACACAAACTATAATTTATTTATTTGTCCTTATGATTTTGGGTGAAATATGCAGATTTCTTGACAGGCTTTGTGCTTGAATATTCTTAAAAAGAGTTTTGTGTTTCGCAGAAAAAAGAATTGCATATGGGTTTGGAACAACATGAGGAGTAAAATTTGGATGAATTATTCCTTTAAGAGTGTGGCCTAACCAATACTGTACATCAAATAATATTTGATGATAATGGGTAAATCGCATATTGCAAGTAAAACAAATATTTACCCTTACCTTAAGGCAGCCAGAGATTGACCTACAGAGCAGGAGACTACAGAACGGTTAACTTTGTTACCTTCTAAATTGTGTTATCCAACTTCTGCATTCACCTAATACAACTTTAATCCTGTCTTATTGCATTAGTTCAGAGAGGCAGAGATCCAGCATCTTAGACCTCGTTGGCAAGATCTCAGTGGTTTTTAGAGAGGTATGTGTCTTCTGATGGTCATCTTATCTCTTTCATGAAGCTGTGGGCAGATATTAAAACAACAACAACATCTCCTTAATGAAAAAGTGATGAGGGTTCTATTGAAAACAGTGATACCTGATCAACTGTTTGAATCATCCAGGCATCTGTGTTGGACGCAACTAACAGGCTTTCTATTGAATATGGACCTACAGCTGCTGACATTTGAGAAACCACCTCAGCTGAATTGGGTTTTATGGAGAATGTTTTTGCTGGTAATCCTCTGCTCTGCCACGGTTCTACAGAGTGAGGCTTTGTTGTGGTACTGGCTGGAAAGTTGCACTTCATTCTGTGTTAAGTGTAGCGGAGAGGCCTTTCTCTTGAGGGTCTTAAATCGCTCTGCCTGCTCGACCATGGCATTGTGATGGATACACGCTCAAAACTTTAAAGGGAATAGCCTGCTTGGTCATGGCCAATCCATTTCTCTAGGGCTCTCCATGTGTGAATTTCCATACTTCTCTCAAACAAGTGATTTTCGCCATTGAAGACCTTTGAAAGGGCTGGAATCAAAGCTTTGCATTGAGGGATTGTCTTTGATCAGTATTTTCTTTATGTAGGCTGCCATTTTAATGAAGTGAGAAATAACTGACGATAGATGCTTCATGCTGTTGCTGCATGTCATGGTGTGCATCACATTTTCAGTAATTCAATGGTCCATTGAGTCAATTACAGGGCAATTCTCACTAAACTTGTCAAGACAATGTTTAGGTCACATTTCACTAAAAAAAAGTCAAAAGAAAAAAAAGAAAGGAAATGAAGCCTTTTTTAGGACCATTTAGAGTTTTGCTTTTGTCAACAAAACTCTGATTACTTTCATGAAAAAAGTCTTGTTTTTATTACATAGTAATTTTCATCACTTTAATGTTAAGAAAATATTTGGATGTAAATTATTTATAAATGATTTTTTGTTGATTTTAATAAAACAAAAAATTGTATAACAGTATTTTACTTTAATTATGGTAAAAAGAATCAACTTTGAAAATAATGAAAATGGTCAAAGTAAAATATCAGACCCCCTGTGGTTAAAATCAAGTTTTTATTGTTGTTTATATGTGTGGTGTTTTTAATATGCTAAGAAAAACCATGTGCAAATTCATAAGTCAACAACATTGCTGAGTATTTTCACCTTAAAACTGCAGTGAACTTTGAAATCGCCTGTGTTTCTTATGTCACAAACTACCTTGTAACCAATCACGTGAACGTCCGGGTGGGCTTCAGCATATCATTAACTATGACCACTCTGAAGCAGGGGAGTCTCAAGAGAAGCAAGGTTATCCTAGTATATTTTTCTGTTGATTATAAAAAAAATCGGGAACATTTAACAATATAGGGGGTGAATTATGCATATAATGTATATTACTATGTTATGATGAACTACAGTGCATCCGGAAAGTATTCACAACGCTTCACTTTTTCCACATTTTGTTATGTTAGCCCTTATTCCAAAATGGATTAAATTCAATATTTTCCTCAAAATTCTACAAACAATAGAAAGAAGTTTGTTTGAAATCTTTGCAAATTTTATGTACATAAGTATTCACAGCCTTTGCTCAATACTTTGCTGAAGCACCTTTGGCACCAATTACAGCCTCAAGTCTATTTGAGTATGATGCTACAAGCTTGGCACAACTATTTTTAGGCAGTTTCTCCCATTCTTCTTTGTAGGACCTCTCAAGCTCCATCAGGTTGGATGGGGAGCGTCGGTGCACAGCCATTTTCAGATCTCTCCAGAGATGTTCAATCGGGTTCAAGTCTGGGCTCTGGCTGGGCCACTCGAGGACATTCACAGAGTTGTCCCTTAGCCACTCCTTTGTTATTTTGGCTATGTGCTTAGGGCCGTTGTCCTGTTGGAAGATGAACCTTCACCCCAGTCTGAGGTCCAGAGCGCTCTGGAGCAGGTTTTCATCAAGGATGTCTCTGTACATTGCTGCATTCATCTTTCCCTCAATTCTGACTAGTCTCCCAGTTCCTGCCACTGAAAAACATCCCCACAGCATGATGCTGCCACCACCATGCTTCACTGTAGGGATGGTATTGGCCAGGTGATGAGCGATGCCTGGTTTCCTCCAGACATGACGCTTGCCATTTAGGCCAAAGTGTTCAATCTTTGTTTCATCAGACCAGAGAATTTTGTTTCTCATGGTCTGAGAGTCCTTCAGGTGCCTTTTGGCAAACTCCAGGCGGGCTGTCATATCTGGACACTCTACCATACAGGCCTGATTGGTGGAGTGCTGCAGAGATGGTTGTTCTTCTGGAAGGTTCTCCTTTCTCCACAGAGAAACGCTGGAGCTCTGTCAGAGTAACCATCGGGTTCTTGGTCACCTCCCTGACTAAGGCCCTTCTCCTCCGATCGCTCAGTTTGGCCAGGCGGCCAGCTCTAGGAAGGGTCCTGGTGGTTCCAAACTTCTTCCATTTACAGATGATGGAGGCCACTGTGCTCATTGGGACCTTCAATGCTGCAGAAATTTTTCTGTACCCTTCCCCAGATCTGTGCCTCAATACAATCCTGTCTCGGAGGTCTACAGACAATTCCTTGGACTTCATGGCTTGGTTTGTGCTCTAACATGCACTGTTAACTGTGGGACCTTATATAGACAGGTGTGTGCCTTTCCAAATCATGTCTAATCAACTGAATTTACCACAGGTGGACTCCAATCAAGTTGTAGAAACATCTCAATGATGATCAGTGGAAACAGGATGCATCTGAGCTCAATTTTAAGTGTCATAGCAAAGGCTGTGAATACTGATGTACATGTTATTTTTTCGCTTTTTATTTTTAGTAAATTCGCAAAGATTTCAAACAAACTTCTTTCACGTTGTGTATTGTTTGTAGACTTTTGAGGAAAATAATTCATTTAATCCATTTTGGAATAAGGCAGTAACAAAATGTGGAAAAAGTTAAGCGCTGTGAATACTTTCTGGATGCACTGTATATGCCTTTCTCCACTTACGTTCTAAGTTGTTCAAAGTGTTTCTAAGGATACTGATTTTTAGAAGGCATCTGTCTGACTCTGAGTTGGTGAACGGGAACATGGTTTGTGTAACATTAGCAACACATTATTAGCTGTTTGATAACGTAGATAAGCAAAAGGCTAATCATATTAATTACCGTTATGTGTCAGCTTTGTAGAGAGCGATACATAAAACACATTACCATTCTGATACATCGACTTGTAGACGAGCCTGTATGAGTGAGTGGAGGCGGGACCCATTTGCATATTCATGTATCCACATATACTAAATAAAGCAAGGCTGTAGAGTTACATTCAAGCTATTTTAAGGCATGAATAATTTTTTTTCACAGGAAGAAAAATGCTTAAATATGTCATTTTGGTGATCAAAAATGAGTTTTAAGGGATAAAATTATTGACTAGGGGGGCTTGTATTGACTGTATTGTTTTGAAATTGAAAATAATGTCACAATGCAAAAAATCGTAATGGTCCTAAATGTCGGCTGTGATTTTTCTTTATGCAACATTTTTTTTCTTATAATTTGGGAGTGAATTATGACATTTCTTTGTGAGATTTTCCTAAAACTTTTCAATTTTCCTAAAATGCTTTTGTGTAGAACTTCTTTATGCTGACTTTTACTGTAAGTATCTTGCTTAGAAACAGACCAAGTTGCCATTACTAGTTCAAGTGTCCATAATGTAACAAAGTAATATGCAACTCGCATGGATCTTCTTCAAAACTGTGTTAATACATAATCAATTAGACAATGCTATAATATGAGATGATACATATCACTTATGTATGCATGACAGTTTGTGATATTTTGTGAAAGCATGCGACTAAAAGGACATGTGATGCACACCTGTGTAAACTAGATGCAGAGCAAAATTAGCTCTAAAGATGAACAGAGCTTTTTATTGCAGGCCACAGACTTAGCAGACTCGCACCCCTATTGAGATGGCAATCTCTCCTCCACGAGTTTTCATCACGGGGTACGTGTTTCACCCTGACAGCGCGCTCCTCCCAGCCCTGTGGGATGGCTGTCTCAGCTAGCGGAGGATGTTTTCATAGCATTTACATGAGAAAAAATATTTTCACTGCTGTGTGAATCATGAAAGCAGAGGTTCCAGACAAGGCCAAAGAAAACTAATCTTTGATATTAACACCAATTTATACTGTCTTTTTTCACACAGCAAACCGTCTGTCGATGGGGTGGGGGGTGGGGGGGTGCAATCTATCCAGGGTTACACAGAGGAGAAAGACTTTTGTGATAGACAGATGAAGAGAAAGTCAAGTTTATGAGCTAGAGACACAGTCTGCCCTACAGGAGAATATGCGTGGCATGTGCGGGGGGCAGGGCATGTCCGTCATGGAGATAATAAAACACAAATATACTTAATGCATTTAATCTCACTTTACTAACCAATGTCTTTGCTGGTGACCTTTGATTATCCAATTCAGCCATACGAATAACCAAAAATTACTTTTGTTTTTAAACATCACATTTGTGGTTCTTCTCAATCAAAAGGCTGTGTCCCAGTAAGGCTGCATATCTCAGCTGCCACGTCATCAAGTGTTGCTGAGGATCTTTGGAAGGCAGCCTTCGTTTCGCTTCCTTTGTTCGGCCTGTTTTAAAGGATGCATCAAGTGTATCCTTCGTCCCCTTCAATCGCCCACAATCCTTTGCACACTTTCCAATTCACAAAAAGAACTGATAGAAAATGAGTCGGCACTGAGCTTGTCTGAGTTCATTATGAAATGTGAGACAAAAATAATGTTTTCGGAGATGAAGGCATACAAGTTATCATTTGTTTTGGTATAAATTTATCACTTAACATTAAACTGCCAATAATGTAAGCCACACTGGGAGACCACAGACAGTTGAAATTACCGAATATGATTTTTTAAAAGTTTTTGTTTTAGTTAACAGTATCAATCAAAACTGGTGGAAATTAATGAACTATTCATTTAACTTACCTAACTTTAGGGTGCTTTCTCTGGAGAAAAAGACCCTTGTCTTATCACTGTTTGTAAAAAAAACTGTATCGTTTGTATTTTTATCTTCATTAAGTCACCTTAAGCAATACAGTTTTCCTCTTGGATATGCCCAATTTTTGTAAACAGATAAGATTTATTTTATTGTTTGGAAAGACCATAAGATATTTTATCTTGAAAAGGCTGATGTTTTATATCTCTTACAAATGATAATCTGAAATGTTTACTCAACCTGAGAGCCGCAGCATTTAAAATCTGCAGTATAGCAAGTTTAGCAGTATAGCGAGATATCTGACCTTTTCAGCTAATCCAAGAGAAAGATATGTGTCCCATAAAAATGTATGAGATCAGAGATAAAGCAATAATGTCTTTTCCATTTACATTTTAAACATTCTAGTCAGTATAATAAGTGTACTGGCACAGGCGGAGTGATTTCTGATGGCTTCCTTTGCACTGGCGCAGCTGCCTAAAGCCTCCTCTCTTTTTCTCTATTTCTCTCTCATTCAGCTGGAGATTGTAGGGTGACTGTCAGTATGTCGGGTAGCTGTTATTATAAAAGAAAGAGTGAAAGAAGGGGATAATGAAAGGTTAGGGGAATGGACAGCAGGCAGATGGAACTCTGCATATGACACACTCACTCACGCTGTGATTTCATGCAGACTATATTCAAAAGGAACCAATTAGTCATTGTTTCACTGGCCTTGCCATTTTCATTGCAGTGCAGTCACCCTATATGGAATAGTAAGATGAGTTATAATTATTCAGTGGCACTGCAGTATAGAGATGTATCTTTCAGAAATGAAAATTCCCTTTCTAGTTAGCTTCAAAAGCAGGTTGTTCAGAAATTGTCGCGTTTGTGATGTCACTCATATTAACATATGATCATATTTACATATAACTACCTGTAGCTATTGTCACTCATTTCAAAGTTATTTTATTTTATTTTATTTTATTTTATTTTATTTTATTTTATTTTATTTTATTTTATTTTATTTTATTTTATTTTATTTTATTTTATTTTATTTTATTTTATTTTATTTTATCCAGACCAGGTCTGCAATTAAAATGCAAGCTTTTTTTACGCCCTAATATATGACTTATGGTGTTTTTCTGAGTTTTGTGGCCAAGTGCTTCCTACCTAAAGATGGGAATAAACAGATTTTTATTGAGTAATAACAATGTGGAATGGTTTAAATGGGAACATTGTTTTTCACTATTTGATGAAGAAAAAAAAAGGTGGAGGTCGAGTAGAATATTTACAAAGCAATATGATGTCACCCTATTCATCAAGCATAACCTGCATGCCACATGCGAACATAGTATGAGATCATCTAAGAATTTAACAAGGATCAGCTGCCATTGGTTTACAAAATTACACAGGGCAATGCTGTTATCTGGAAGAATGGAGCGTCCTCTCTTCACTTCTCAAATGACAGGCCAATGACAGTGATCATCATTTTTGATTGATCCAAGTGCTGTAGTTATTACAGTCTGAACCTCAGGGATTGAGATCAGTCACAGGCTGGAGAAACTCAAACAGCGCAAACTACAAGGGACATGTAGAAATTAGAATGACAAAGAAAAGGGGCATGAAAGAGAAAAGTTAAGTGCAGTTTAATGGTGCTCACAAAAATAACCGTTGGTGAACACAGAGCTGGTCTAATGAATCCAGCATTGGGCTGCGTAACCACAGGCGCAGATGAAAGTGATTGCTCACAGTCCACCACAGCTCAAGAGCCACACTGTTTAGTGATGAACAGAGCATGAACGCTCCCTCTCATTTGTCATTTAGTGGTTTACATGAATGAGTGCACATCCATGCTGACTTGTGTCCTTCTTTTTCCATCTTCTTTTGGCATTGTATAATATTAGAACACAACAAGATGGAAACTGTAAGGGGAAGTGGTATCCTAATTCTTCGGCATTAAACGGAAGTTGCAGTAGGTTTTTTTTCCTGATTGTGACATATATCCGAGTGAGCTTCTCAATAGCTTCTCAACAGCGGGAAAAAATGTAGGGTGGCACTTGATTTTGTCAGTCGGAATTGTATGGATCATTGGATCGTTGTGGTTTGCTATTGCTGTGATCTCATGTAAGTGACAGGTTGTCCCACCCTCACACCAGTAAACACGTCATCAGAGAAGAGAAAAGAAAAACTATATATATATATATATATATATATGCTGTATATTATTGTGGTCTGAATTTTGATACCCTTGGTAAATATGACTGTAAAAATAAATCTGTTTATCATGATCAAAGTGAACTTTCATTCAAAAAATTTCTCCAAAACACGTTGGCCACAATTATTGGCACCCTTTTATACTTTTTGCAACCTCCTTTTGCCAAGATAACAGCTCTGAGTCTTCTCCTCTAATGCCTGATGAGTTTGGAGAACACCTGACAAGAGATCAGAGACCATTCCTCCATACAGAATCTCTCCAGATCCTTCAGATTCCCAGATCCATGTTGGTGCTTCTTCTCTTCAGTTCACCCCACTCATTTTCTATAGGGTTCAGGTCAGGGGACTGGGATGGTCATGGCAGAAGCTTCATTTTGTGCTCAGTGATACATTTGTGTGTTGATTTGGCCCATTCTAAGATTTCTAGCAGAGGCAGAGGTTTTGATTTTTTTTTTATCTGTTGGTATTTGCTAGAATTCATGATGCCATGTATCTGAACAAGATGTCCAGGACCTCCAGCAAAGGAAGGGGCTCACAACAGTAAGGATCCAGCAGTATATTTAACCGTGGGCATGGGGTATTTTTTTTATCCCTTTTTGCACCAAACCCATCTGGTGGGTTTGCTGCCAAAAAGCTCTTCTTTTTTTTTTTTTTTTTTTCCATCTGACCATAGAATCCGGTCCCTTTTGAAATTCCAGTCATGTCTGACAGCTGAATATGCTATATGATTGTTTCTGTCTAAATGAATACATTATATTAGCTAACTACATTGGAATATCTTAATACTGTACATTTTTTGACATTTGACACAGTCACCTCTGATAGAAAATTACTCTAAACTGTAATTTACAAACCTGCATTTTCTGTAAAGCTGCTTTGAAACAATATGTATTGTGAAAAGCGCTATAAAATAAATGTGAAATTGAATTGAGCTCATTTTAATGGATAGTTCACAAAACATGGAAATTCTCTCATCAGTGGAAGTCAGTGGGCTTCAAAATATCCTCTATGTTACACAGCAGAAAGTAAGTCACACAGGTTTGTAACAACATGATGGTGAGTAAATGATTACAGAATTTTCATTTTTGGGTGAACTATCCCTTTCATTTTAAATTCTAATCCATGACCCTGATGTCAGCACCCATCCGTATGCAGAAAAAGTGTTTTGTTTGTGTCCTCCCACAAAGCTATGCATAATTTCTTTCATTTGGACATAAATAAACAGTGTTCTGAAATATTCTGGGGAAAAAAGTGTTTATATAAAACAAAGTTCTGATCATTTAAGCCAGCTGTCTTATTCATATTTCTAAAAAAAAAAAAAAAACTTAAATTGACTTAATCGGGTTATGGCAATTGCAGTTGCAATAACCAAATTCCAATATTAAGCATTCTTTTCATATGCATTTAAACATTGTCCCTGAGATGAGAACAGAAGTACATCATAAATAGAGGAGAACACAAGGGCGGAACCAAGAGAGTAAGAGAGAGACAGAAGGAGAGAGTGAAAGAGAAGAGGTGGGGGTGGATGCGAGTGGAGCGGAGTGTTTGGCTGTTGTCCATATGTGCAGCAGGGGAGTTGAAGCAGTCAGGAGGGGAGAGAGGGCTGGCACGTGGAAGGACAGTATTTCATAGAGTTGGTAGAGAGAGAGAGAGAGAGAGAGAGAGAGAGAGAGAGAGAGAGAGAGAGAGAGAGAGAGAGGGGAAAGAGAAGAGGCTTCTTCTTATTAGAGGAGGTGGAAGCTCTCCAAGATCAGTGCGCTTGTTGTCTCACACACATAGTGTTATGAGTTTGAGGAATCCATCGGCTGTGGTAAGAGTGACAGGAACAGTCAGCCAGGATTGAGTCACAGCCTTACACTCGGTTTAGACACTTTTCTTCATGCTGGAATCCACAGAAGCATCTCAAAGCCACACTCGCACACCCTAAGCGTCAATGAAGTGAGTTTCATCACACTTCTCTGATGACAGCTTACTAATTTGCTTCTTTAACCGGCAAGTCAGTCAGTCAGTGGATGGAGGCTGCTCGTGGTGGATCGTAAGGAGTCAGTGTGAGACATTTAAGAGGAGTGTGTGAGGATGGCATGGGGTGTGTGGACCTTCATGCTTTGCATGACACTATGGATCAGCTCGGCAACTCAAACGGCAAAGAGTGTGTATCCAAGATTACGACTGTCTCACAAAGGTAAGGCAACAGGTGTGTGGGTGTGTGTCTGTGCAATGCTTGCACATGAAGTTCACTTAAATTAAAGCTGAAACTAATTATTGGTCATCATTTTAGACAAAAGTTTTTAGATGAACATCCCAATATACAGCTCTTACTTTTTACAGGTTAATGCATGTTGAACTTTGGACTTTACCACTTTCCCCCACAGTTAAAATGTACAATTGCCTTAAAGAAATAAATGACTAAACTTATAATAATATTTATAAATTATAAATAAATAGTATTATATATATATAATAAATTATGTATATATAAATGTCATAATTATTATTTATTTGCTTTAGTTATTACACCACACTCTCACAGCAATTCATAAACTGGTCATGAATTTATATGATTTTTTACAATCTCATTCAATCTCATTTGTACAATTTCTTTCATACAATCTCTTTTGTATGATATGCTTGCCCCACTGATGGTTAGGTTTAGGGGTGAACCTTCATGCTTAATTTTTCTTCTGTAAATCTCAATTAAAATCATGCAAATTCATACAAATTTGCCACCAATTCGTCAAAACGTAATATATACATTAATATATTTTTTTCTCATGAGATCAGCTTTTTTATTTTATTTATTTTATTTATTGTATTTATTTTATTTTATTTTATTTTATTTATTTTATTTTAGAGTCTAATGCACAGTTGATTATGGATGTGTGGATGATTTGGATGAAGTCACTTGCGCTGCCATAAATACATCTGGATTCTCTTTTATTTGTGTTTTTCCTCACCGTTATGGTGGTTAAGCTTCTACAATGTGGTTTTCTGTCAGCTTAAGCGGTTCAGTGAAGGAATGTCAACTGTTCTTTTTACTATGCTGGTATCTCATTGGCATGTTTACAATGAAATTCAGGAATAAATGGGGGCATCCTTTGTAGATGAACACCTTAGCCCGAAGCAAATAGCCCATACCACTCTCAGTCTTCCTGTTTGATCAAAATGCTGTGGAAACTGTGTCATATAAAAATCCACACCCCAGCGTTGGTCATGGTTGAGAGTCCATGTGGAATTTCAGTTGACATAAATCAAACCAGTACCGTCTATGAGCTAACTGTAAAATCATGGAAACAACATTTTTTGACACCTTTTCCACTGTGACACACTGTGAGCTGGCCAAAGGTTTTAGACTGAGGTGCGTCTGAGTGGCTTTTCTCATCAAATTTGTCATAATATTGATTTGGACTGTCATATTCAGTGGGTTGTGTGCGTAGCTGCTGGCAAACTCAAGCAAATTGTGATTGACGTGTGGTGAAGAAACCGGCTGGCTCCAGAGGAAATGTCCCCAGGCAAAGATAAAATGTGGAATTTCTTTCCCAATCCTCTCATTGCCTCTCATTCTCCTTGTGCTTTGTTTTCTTTCTTTTTTTCTTATTTTTTTGTTTATTTGGTAGAATTATTATTATAATTTTTTTTTTTTTTTTTTTTTTTTACATTTTATAGAGCTATTTCTACCGGGTCTGACCTAAAATGACTTTTATAGTCAGGTTGATTTAGTTCATATAAATGTATTTAAAGGTATTTCACCCCAAAATGAAAATGTCATCATTTACTCACCCTCAAGTTGTTCCAAACCTTTATGAATTTCTTTCCTCTGTTGAACACAAAAGAAGATATTTTGAAGAATATGGGTAACCAAACAGTTGATGGGCCCCATTTACTTCCATAGAATTTTTTCTCCGTACTATGGAAGTCAATGGGACCCATCAACTGTTTGGTTACCCATATTCTTCAAAATATCTTCTTTTGTGATCAGCAGAAGAAAGAAATTCATAAAGGTTTGGAACAACTTGAGGGTGAGTAAATGATGACAGAATGTTCATTTTTGGGTAAACTATCCCTTTAAGTATATCTTTAGATTGTGACATTTTTTACAGTAAAGTTTTTTTCCCTCAGTTTACTAGCTATTTACAGTTCCTCTCAATGTCCATCTCTGTCTTTCACGTTTTTTTTCATTCTTGTGTTTTCTGTCATTCACTTGGTGTGCTCTGCGTGTCTAGACTGATAAAGTTTTCTCTACTTAGCTGAAGAAGCATTTTTTTTCTTGTATCCTATCATTATGGAATGAAAAACATGTACAAGCTTTAAAATTTGAATAGCACAAAGATCTCAGAGGTAGTCAAAGCATTTCTGTAGACCTTGGAGGCAATCACAGGAGGTTGAATTGTGGTTAAACCCATTGGGATTCTCTTCCTAAATTTTTGAGATGTTATAAATTACATCTGGAATCAAAACCAGGCGTTGATTTTATTTAATCCTGCCTTAATCTGTCAGCATGTGTTATGTGCTAAGTGGGATCTTTTTTTGCCTACCAGAAACTGTTCTTGTCCAATTTACCAGATCCTTAATTTAAAAATGGAATCTAATTGAATCTGAGCCACAGTTTTTTTTTTTTTTTTTTTTAGTCCACAGTTCACAGTTTTAGCCTAAATAGGTAATAGCTAGGTAAATAAGAGTAACGAAGTACAGCAAACTGTTTGCGCTACAAACCAGTGTACTTATAATTATGACAATACATTAAATTAATAGATAAGAAAGTTTTCTGTCACTTCAATCTCTAATGACAATGGTTACTAATACCACAAAGTTACCCCAATTTTACTGTATTAATCAATAACTGTAGTATATGGGCATAACCTATTGTTACGATGCACAATAGGTTACACACCCATATACTACAGTTATTGATTAATACAGTAAAATTGGGGTAACTTTGTGGTATTAGCAAATTTTTCAAAGGTAGTGTTTGTGGACTTGTGAATTCTCATATCCAGCAATTGCTTGTAGCAACCTGTGTGTGCTTAAGTAAACATATTTGACATGCTTATCAATATCTATAGAGCTTGAGTTTGTCTCCTCTGTGGATTTTCTGAATGTTACTTTGTTTCCTACTTGACTAGAACATGTGGTTCAGGATATTACATTTGAGTTTGTTGCATTGAAAAGCTAAATAGCAGCAAAGTGCTAATTTTCTTAAATAAATCTTCAGTTGTATAGGCAGGAAAGTTTCAGTGGGATTTTCTTCAAGCTTCTAAATTAGTTTTAGTAAGCATATTAACCCTCGTTTAGGGCTTGACACTAATAAAATAAGAAAATTTGAAGATTGAATCTATTATATTCCTGTGTTGTGTGAAGCTAACCAAGTGGAAAATGCAGTCCAAAGGGGAATTACCAATTCAAATTTGTTTAAGCACAAAGTTTCAAACTGCTGCTCTGTATGCTATCATTTGGCTAGGCTTTGCTTAAAGAAATGAATATTAGCTACAGCAAATGTTAATTACATGTAAAGGAAGCTTATTTCAAAATAAACTTACGCCTTGAAGTGTTTTGGCTTCATTGTCTAACAGCTGAAGCAACAACACGTTCAACTGGTTTGTAGGTGTTTGGGTGGAATTGTGTAGGTGGGTGCACATATTTGATATTTATTTTTAAGTGGCTTTGAAGGTTTAATGAGGGTAAAAACATCTAAAGTGAGAGTTAAGGGATTGCTGATGAAATTGGCATAATTTAGTAGGAGCTGTAACTTGGCACAATTGTTTGTTTATGAGGGAAAATAATGCTGCCGTGATTTCAGACATGAAAATTGCCACATTTCTTAAGCAATATCCCAACTGTGCATTCTGAGCCTGACAGGCATCTTCATTATATGCAGGTATTTTTGAGAGTATCGTATAGTGAGGCTGAATTATTTAGTGGTGCGACTGTACATCCTTCACTACCGTAGGGTCCAAGGGGCAACATGTTGAGCACATGATCTGCAAGAGTTGTATATTTATTCGAGAGTGAATTCAGTTTTAATCTACTCTAAACATTATTTCAAAACACTTCCAACTGGTTCTGGAGTGTCCGACCCCAGTTTGAGGTGATGTCACGCTGTTAAGACAGAGTTTGAGTTTCGTGCATTAACTTGTATAAATAAACCTTGCTGGTTTCGGAGCGGTATTACTGAACAGTTACCCCTTGCAAAATTTCAACAAGGAGCCCCCCAAAAGCTCTCCAGGGCTTTTAGCCCTTGTCCCAGCTACTTATAAAGAGTGTCAGTTTCTTATCCTGAATCTATAGCCGTTCAAACATACAAATCCTCACGGACCTCCAGTTGGTCCCAGCTATCATCATGTAAATGGAAGTTCGTGAACGTTTTTATGAGGTTTGTTGAAACAATCCAAACATATAACATGGTTACCCCCTACATCAATTTGAATGTGAGAAAAGAGACATATTTGAGCTCTCTGACACTTCAGTACAGTCAAATAGGTAGCATACTTTAGTTTAGCCCAGTTATATGGTCTATAATAACAAGCTAGTAGCTTTTCCATCGTCAGTCATCACTAAATGACTAATGACAGTTGAGCACTATAAATCGGTTTTTCATCACCCTGCCTTCAGTGGAGAACATTATCTTTAAATTTTGAATTCAGCCTTGGGATTAGTTTTACAGACCTTTCGGCTCTTAGTGAGGAAGACCAAAGTCTGTGTTTAATTTTTATATTCTGTTTTAAATTGACAGTATAACAGCCCATTAGCCAGCTCATGTTGCATTTAGGCTCGGGTTATAATCACTAACGTGCTGCTCAAGTCTCTGCTGTAATTTTAAACCTACCTCTGTGCAGACAACAAGGCTCATCTATGATTCACATTACTTTAAAAGAGTCTGCCCAGGGTTATTTTCTTTTCGTTGAATAGGGGAATTTCAGTCCCACACAGAAGACTGTTTTTGTAACATTTAGAGTAAAATGTCATTTTAAAATGTAATATTTTACCATTCCACATTATTTCATGTGAAGGTTTTCATTGCTTTCATCTCCCCATTTTTGGACAGTCATGGCCAAAAGTTTTGGCAGTGACAAATTTTGTTTCGCAAAGTTTGCTTCTTCAGTATTTGGAGATTATATTTTCACATTTTTCTGTTGTATACTGATAAACAATGATAAGCATTTCATAAGCTTTAAAGGCTTTTATTGGCAAAAACATTCAATAACCTACGCAATTCCCTCTGGCATGCAGGATATCAGCTTCTGGGCCAAATCCTGACTGATGCCTATCCATTCTTTCCCTATTAGTGATCAGAGTTGCTTTTTCCACCTGCTCTTTGAGGACTGACCACAGGTTCTCTATGGGATTAAGATCCAGGGAGTTGCCAGGCCATGGATCCAAAATTTTAATGTAATGATCTCTGAGCCACTTCATTGTCACTCTTGCCTTGTTGACATTGGAGAAGTTGCTTTTGCAGGACGTTTTGATACCATTCTTCATTCATGGCAGTGTTTTTGGGCAGAATTATGAGAAAGCCCATGCCCTTGGATGAAAAGCAATCCAACACATGGATGATCTCTGGATGCTTTACTGTTGTCATGACACAGGACTCATGATAGTGTTCACCTTTTCTTCTCTGGACAATCGATTTTCCAGATGTCCCAAACAGTCAGAAGGGGGCTTCATCAGAGAAAATAAACTTTCCTACATATATTTCCTACATAATTTTAGTCTGTCCTTGATGTTTTTCTTCTTTGCTGCCTTTCTTGACACCAGGCCGTTGTCCAAAAGTCTTGGCCTCACTGTGCATGCAGATTCACTCACACCCACCTTCTACCAATATTGAGCAAGCTCTGCACTGGTGGTGACACAATTCTATTTCTGACTCCTCAGGAGGAGATGGTTCTGGTGCTAGTTGGACATTTTAGGACGGGGATGGGCAAACTCAGTCCTGGAGGGCCCCTGTCCTGCAGAGTTTAGCTCCAACCCTGATAAAACTCACCTGCCTGTAGCCTTCTAGTAATCCTGAAGCCATTGATTAGCTTCAGGTGTGTTTTATTAGGGTTGGAGCTAATCCAGGAACGAGTTTGCCCACTCTTGCTTTAGTATGTCCTGAAGCCTTCTTCACTGTAGTTGAACCTCTCTCCTTGAAGTTCTTGATGATCCGGTAAATGGTTCTTTCAGGTGCAATATTCTTTGCAGCAGTTCATTTCTTTTTTTTTTGGCCAATGATGCTTTTTGAAATGATTTAAAATGCAATTGATCATGTATGTGTCACAGGTGTGTGCAGGCAGGAAGACGAAGACAGGTAAATACAGTTCCCAAACGTAGTTTAATTTAAAGTACTCTCAAAGCAGGCAGACAGGCAATAGCTCAACACATCTAACATAACAGTGACTGGACCAAGACAGCGTGAACAGGAGGAACTTAAATAGCAAATACAAACGAGGATAATTAATAGATCACAGCTGACACAAATGAACTAATGATGATAACCAGGGAGACAGACTAGTGGCGGGAAACTGAACAAAGAAAATGCGACAGATACAAACCAACTGAAAGTCCAATCAAACTGAACACAGTGGTGACAGTATGTAAATCAACACCAAAACAACTCGAGCAGCAAACTTGTTTGGTCTGGGGCGGATTCTGATCACATTTAATGCGATAGTTCACCCAAAAATTCTGTCATAATTGTATCACATTTATGTTGTTTCAAACCTGTATGTCTTTCTTTCTTCAGCAGAACAGAATATTCAGAAGATATTCTGAATATTTGAACAACATTGGGCCTTATTCAATAACCTTCTTTAAAAAAAAAATTAAAAAAAAAATCTAAATATCTTTGTTTCACAGAAGAAGGTGGTTATGCAGATTTGGAACAACTTGA
Organism: Coreius guichenoti; assembly: GCA_039654105.1. Lineage (NCBI taxonomy): Eukaryota > Metazoa > Chordata > Actinopteri > Cypriniformes > Gobionidae > Coreius > Coreius guichenoti. The sequence continues at coordinate 17,139,912 of CM077181.1, read as the reverse complement.
GGGTCAGTAAATTACAGATTTTTTTTTTTTTTTTTTTTTAATTTCTGTCCCCAAAGAGAACACTTTAAAGGGATAGTTCACCCAAAAATGAAAAATCATTTACTTGTTGTTCCAAACCTATATGAGTTTCTTTCTTCTGTTGAACACAGAAGAAGATATTTTGAAGAATGTTTGTAACCAGACAGTTGACAGTAGCCATTGACTATTTTTTTGACTATCCATTGACCATTTTTTTCCTACTATGGAAGTCAATGGCTACGTCAACTTTTTGGTTACCGACATTCTTCAAAATATCTTTCAACAGAAGAAAGAAACTCATACAGGAACAACATGAGGGTAAGTAAATTATGACAGAATTTGGATTTTTGGGTGAACTATCCCTTTAAATCATTTTCTATATACTTCTAGTCCCCATTACCATAATTTTATTGAGGGAATTGGTAATGGATCTCAAAAAAAAAGACAGAAAGAATTTGAAACGTATTTATTTGTTTGTTTATTTATTTCTTTATTTTTAATTTAGATGATGGAAATATAATAGTACGTGTGATCTGATTTTGATCGGAATCAAATGCATTGGAATGAAAGTGTAAATTCAATATGGCTACCAAAAAAAAAAGATGCTATCCGAAACTATACAAAATTCTATGCAGTATGAAACATGTTTAATTCCAGGTGTAATGATATTTGTCATTCTAAAGACAAGTTTAACTTTGAGTCCACAACACATGAAAGGAGAAGGACTTCTACAAGCAAACCTCCTGTTGTTTCATTGCCCAGTCAATGTATCCAGATGTGATTAGTCGCCGCCCGCGGGTCATTGCGTAATTAATGATGTTCTTGGGAGAGTTCCTGCTTTGGTCTGTTTCTGCCTCTTCCTACCTCTCACTGTGTCGTTCTCAGTATCTCTCCTGACAGTCCCGAAAGGTCTGTTTACCCAATAACCCCATAATTTCCTTTGAAACGAGGCATCTGAAGGGTCGTCATGGAGACGGGTTCTTCAGAGACAGCAAGACGGGAAGGAAGATATCCTGGTTTTTAATAAACTTCACAGTCAGTACAATCAGCGCAGGACAGCAGGCCCACAAATGATCCCCTAAAACAAGGGTTTCCTTGACTTACAGTGGCTTCAATGAATGCACATTGTTCTCTGGTCAATAAAAGATCTCCAAGGTCAGGTAATTCACAATGTATCCATCAATCAGCTTGTTTCCCCACTTCAAACAACCCGAACAACCATTTCAAATAAAACAATAGCCTGGAATTTCATCAAAGATCCAAGCGTTGAAGGATAGCGGTCCATGTGATGTCCTTTTTGATATATTGTACTCCAGTAAAGGCAGTTGATGGTTTTCTTTAAGATGTTCTCTGTCCTCTACCTTCAGCTAATGATCTTTGCATTCATTCACTAGCTTTGTGTCCATGTGACATTCATTTTAGAGGTCAAAAATGAATCATGCAACAGTCTACACAACACAATGGATTTGTGGAGAGATTTTAAACTAACCATAGGGTCGATAAATGGTTTTATACTCCTGAACTTTGGTTGAAAATACTATAAATCATTTTTTGATACCCAGTATTTCTCTCTAGACTTATCTCCTGAGGTATTCATGGCAGTTCTTGTGGGAGGATGTTTGAGTAAAGCTAATCGTCTTATACTTGTAAGTGAATTATGATGTGACATTACTCAAAAGATATACTTAGTCAGGTTTAATCTACTCCGACTGACACTCCAAGAATTATGATGCATAAATGTCAAGGTTTATTGTTATTTAAATCAGTGAGTAGTAAATCTGCATTTCTCTCTCACACTGTTTAAGGCTCTGTCAAGGTTAAATAAAAGAAAAATGGGTAACACTTTAGTATGGGGAACACATATTCACTATTAACTAGGAATTTTGCCTCAATAAGCTCCTAATTTACTGCTTATTAATAGTTAGTAAGGTCGTTTTTGTAGCGGGTAGGATTAAGGGATGAAGAATATGGTCATGCAGAATAAGGCATTAATATGTGCTTTGTAAGTACTAATAAACAGCCAATATCCTAGTAATATGCATGCTAATAAGCAACTAGTTAATAGCGAGAATTGAACCCTAAAATAAAGTGTTACCGACAAATGTTTTATGAACTCAAATCTTTGGCATCTTTCAACCCATCTGATTTGGGTGTTGAAGGGCTGTTTTGTCCATGAGGTGAGAGTGTGACAGGCCTTATTGTATTCAACACTTGTGTGTTTTGAGACTTTTTCAGCTCTTAAACATGAGCGGTTATTCCAGGTGGGAGGAAATTATAGGGAATAAATCCATGGAAATCCCCTCAGTTCCTTTTCAAAGGATACCACTTAAAAATGTGTGTTTGTCTCTGTACATGCCAAGACACTGAACTGAAAGAATATCTTTATTCAACATTCAGACGTTTGAGGTTGAAAAGTGAAAAAGCTCATAAATATAATATGATGGGCTGGGTGTTAAAATGCTGAGAGGGGTTTGTTATAATCACATACGTATTTTAAAGTACCAAGGCTGATTCACCTAGTAGATTTTCTAAATTATTATTATTTATTTTTTTATGTGTCTTCAAAATGTCCTAAAATTAAAACTTTAATAACAGGTAATAATTATATAAGCTTGCTCAATCATTTTGAACATGTATACTTTGTGGACAGAAAATGTTTCTTGAACACAGTTATCTTGCTAGAAATTTCCAGTTCCACAAAGTTGAGTTCATGTTTTTATAAATGGCTTTTTTTTCTGGCAAACGAATGCATTTTTTTCGAATGCAGCATGAGGAAAAAATTAAACTAACAGAATGCTATTGGAATCAATCAGTCACCACAAAATAACACATGACAAGGAATATACTGTTTATAGCAATGCTTCCATGTGTCTCTCTTTGAGCCTCATGCAGTCCACAGCATGTTCCATCAGTAGGACCTGACCTCTGTCTCTCTAGCTCCGCCTCCTGAATGATTGACATGCATTCTGTGTTTGTGTATTTGGTAATTTGCTATGATCTACACATCATGTGTCCTAGCTGGTAATTGAAGTTTATCTCATAGCTACTGTGAAATCGCCAGTAGCATGTCGTTTCAGTCAGCGCTGATGTTAGAAATCAAAATACCTGTCTGTCTTTGTTAACTTGATTGACAGGTCAGAAAGACCCTGGCCCATGAGAGGGGGAGCAGATGGGACGCCACAACCACCCCCCCCCCTCCCCCCTTTTCTTTTTTTCCATACAGAGCCGATGCTTGATATCACACTCGATGATCCAAAAAAAAAAAGTTTTGGTCACACTTTCGATTAAGGTCCATTCCAATTCACACTATTAACTAACTTACAACTTTTGCCTCAGTAAACTTCTAATCACTGCTTATTAAAAGTTAGTATGGTAGTTGTTAAGTTTAGGTATTGAGTAGGAATAAGGGATGTAGAATATGGTCATGCAGAATAATGCATTAATATGTGCTTTATAAGTACTAAAAAACAGCCAATATCATAGTAATATGCATGCTAATAAGCAACTAGTTAAATAGTGAGAATTGGACCCTAAATTAAAGTGTTACCAAAGTTTTTTATTTTTTTTGGCGTCAGATTATAGCATCACTGAAAGCTTCAACACGAGGGTATGCCATTTTGGCTGCTCACTCATGTTTTGCCCAAGCATCACTGAGATTGTTTATGGAAATAATCTTTATCTAAGTTCTCCCCATCTCATATCTTCACCCTTAACTGAGCGTTGCATCTAAATGTGGAGTCTCTTTCAAATCAATGTGCTACTGTTGCTTTAAATGCTTTAATCTCGACCTACGTGCTATAAAACACAGACAAAACACTTCTTTGCCATGTGCCACATCTCTAAAGAGCCATTGTTTCATCATAGAGATGAAATGAGAATATGGAATTATCTTGGATATTTCCCATAGTATATTTAACTGATAAAAAGTCTAGATAAATTGCAATATTTGTAAACAAATAAACACATTATGTAAGAAGGTTCATATGTAAAAAAAAAAAAAAAAAATCTAAATGTGTGTGTTCGTGTTTTTCTATCCCAGTAGGGACTTCAACCTGAATGCACACTGACTCGTGGGGACTCATGTCACTAAATTGAGGTCCCCATGAGGAAACTAGCAAACAAGCAAAACATTTTTTGAAAATGTAAAACTGCAGAAAGTTTTGTGAGATGGGTAGCTTTTAGGGGGTAGGGTTAGTGTAAGAGGATAGAATATACAGTTTGTACAGTATAAAAACCATTACATCTATGGAGAGTCCTCACAAAGATAGTGAACCAGATGTGTGTGTGTGTGTGTGTGTGTGTGTGTGTGTGTGTGTGTGTGTGTGTGTGTGTGTGTGTGTGTGTGTGTGTGTGTGTGTGTGTGTGTGTGTGTGTGTGTGTGTGTTTGTGTGTGAGCGTAAATGTTTCAGTTTTAGCCTGATATCGGTTTCAGTTGCATCACATACTTAGGGTTCAGTTTTGATACCTAGTGCACCAGTATGATGTTTGGGGATCTGGTGGTGTTGTGGTGCTTATATGGGCAAACAGAGTTTGAATCTGGCTTATTTCACCCTTATATTTTCTCATGCTTTCATGTTGTCAGTCTCCTGTAGAGTTTGTTGAGGGAGGGGCAAGTTGATGTTAGCCAGCTTCACTTCCTCTGAACTGGTTCATTGAAGTATGACAGCTGCAATTTAGCATTGGTTGAAAGTACAAATAACATGAGTCGAGCAAATTATACATACACAATACACAATGCGGTCAGAACCCTCTTAATGTTATTTGAGGCCCCAGGTCGCACTACCACTACAAGGCCACACCTAAATGTGGGCCCCAGATCAGGGACATCTCCCTGCCAGCCCTCCCACAAGAAGCAAACCCCTCTGGGCTTCATATCTAAACTAAGAACCTTCACCATTCCAGATCAGCAGAGACACATGTTTACCAAGCTGTTGAGATTGTTCAGGAGAAATATTTCAAGGGTGGTGGATTGGATTATGTTCAGGCTGCAAACGTTTAGATTATTAAGCATTTGTCTCAATACAGGTGTTGTATAATAGATATCTTGTATAAATGGGGAAACACAAAATTTAGGGCCATTTACTTTTTTCTTTTTTCTTTTTGGTGATTATTTCCATGACAAGCACATTTCCCCACAAGTTATTACATTAATTACAGTACATTACTGTAATTTTAAAATGCTAATACATGCTAAAATGATATAAAAATTATATATAATTATATCAAGTTTTAAATATTGCACTGACAGAGCTGTGAAGAATATGTAGCCTAACCCAGACATGCAGTCTGTCTGCAAGAAGGCGAAGATCATATTCCCAAATACAGGATAACCCTTGCGATAATTACTAGGGTTAACAGGTTAACACAGTCAATATGTTGTGTTAGAGGACAGAGTCTCTCTTAAACAAAGTCTCTCAGTCTTCTCTGCTCAGAATCAGATCGTTTATAGTAATTCGTTTTGGCTTCCTGCCTCCTTTAAAGTCTTGTTGATTGAAATAAAATGGACCCGTTCATAGAAACAAGCTTGCTTTATACTACAGTGAGAAAAATATGATTTATGAGATGTTCATCCATCAGGGGGTCTACAAAATGATCTTTCCTGTTAGACAAAAGATGGAGAACTCACAGTGACAGATGAAAGAAGGAAGCTCTTTTCCTTCCCAGGATGAAAGCACTTCCCTATCTCCGATAGCCGATAGCCCCTCAGCAAAGGGAGTAGACGTGCACATCCGCAATCAGCCTATCAGCGCTCTTTAAATCTGGAATCTCCAGCCCTCCAAAGTCCTCTTTAGGGAGAACCGGCACTTCCTTAGACCTGCTCACCCCGGCTGAGGTTCAGATGCCTTAGGCAGAGGAAACAGGTCTTTAGTTTGGCTTATGGGGAAATACAGCCTGTTCAGCACATGGGGATTTGGATTAGAGAGGGGTTTGGGTCATTTCCCTTTCAATAACCGCTTTTTCAATTTTATTAGCTGACAGGTCTGAGAATGGGATTGACAATGTTTCCTGTGAGCAAATGCAGTCACATGCTGTCTTAAAAGCATTGGGGCGCCCATTAAAAAGTACTTTCACTTACAATCTGAATTAATAAATATGTTGTCTGTCGATACACAAAAATCATTGTTTAACAATTTGTTATTTTCCTCAAATTTAATTGACCGAACCGTTGAACAGCCAACCAGAATCTTTTAGACTTTAAAGGCCTTGGGCATTTAAGCCAGCAGATGAGACAACTACAGCACGCATTTATAATATACAGAATGTTATCGTGGATTGGTGTGGACACTATATAGTTAATGTTATATCATGGTGTGAACGGGCCTTGGTCTATTTTCGCTCCGTCAACAAAAATAGTTCCAAAATAAAGTCAAAGCTTGATCAACCGCCGTGTGTCAAACGCTGTGTGAACAACAAGGACTCTTGTTTTTAAAAGTCACTTGTTTTGTTCCTGAAATAATCAGTGTTTTGAATTTGAACTAATCGCTTGAGTGAATGATTCATACTCACTCAGCAAAATGAACTGTCGCCATCTACAATCTTAAAAGAAAATGTTCTGTAAAGAACCTTGGTGTTTATATATACGTTCATCAGCTGGGGAAAAATCGTCCTGAAAGTGATTCCAATGATATCGTTCTTCTGTTATCGTAATAGTTGTGGTGTGGACATCACTATTCTCATATACACTGTAAACCAGAATAAGTTAGAAAAACTCAAAACATTTGAGGTAATCAGTTACATCAAATTTTTAAGTTAAGAAATAAAAAATTAAAGCAGAACTGGGAGATTTAAATTTTGTACTTGTACATTTCAATTGCTTTTAACTTGGACATTTTAAGTAAGTTAATTCATATATTTGATTTATAATTATCATGTAAACTCAATTTAAATATTTTTAGTAGTGGAAATTGAGTATGTAATTATAGTTTACAGTGTAATTAGAATAATCATTAAGACTATAGTTATAGGCGACACTTAATAGGGAATACTGTGTCTAAAATGCCAAGTTACTCAGTATCATAATCACACTTACACATATTGTGTATATTAGGAGTACATTACAGTACTGTTTTTAACTTATTATAGCAGTTAAACGGTTCTCTTTTTCACCTGATTTCCTCCCCCCGCCCCTCCACTGAAGAGACTAATAGTACGACCCTTGCCCGGTCAAGGGCACCGAGTTAGTAACGGTGACGGGTTAAAATTCTCGTTGCCTCTGGGGCATTCAGGAGTATTTTTTTGGCCTGTGTTGGGTCATTTGCTGTTTGTTCTAGATACAAGGTCTCTCTATAAACATTATGATGCCGTATGCCTTTTCATTGTGGTCTCCGCTAATAAATGCAGTATATTAAATAAATATTTATAAGAGTGGACGAACCCTCCCTGTGAAACCACATAGAGAGGCCAGTAAAATCATGAGCTAAGTCTGGTTTTCTTTCTTTCTTTTATCTTTCTCATTTATCTTCATGAACAAGAGGCCAAACATATAGATTTAGACTGAGACAGAAGCTCATAATCAAATCAAATGAAAAAGGCCTAGTGGAATTGATTTCATACACTGAACATAAATAAAACAAAACGACAGGTCAAATAAACATCAATAGAGCGGAGACCTTGAATTAATAAGAGTATGGTTAGGGAACTGGAAAATATTCCTGACTTTTAGACCCCACTATATCTGCAAAACAGCAGTGTGGTATTAGATTGACTTTCAAATGAACTTGAAAACTGTGGGTGTGTGTCTGTGTGTGAGTGTTAGTTGTTTTCATGTTTTTGAGTATCCCAAGGCAGTTCTATTAACTGAAAGACTCATAAACATAATTAAAGACACATTGAGTTCTCAGACACTAAAATTTGATCAAAGTCTGCCACTTTAAATGTCTGTCTTTTGACCTTGTCTTTCTCTTTCCACTTTCTTTGTCTGTTTATCCCTCTTGCTATCATTTCAGTAATCAAGTTTTATCCCTTATCTGTCTGTCTGCTTCCCTTATCTTCTTTCCATGCATGCTTTTGCCCTTCAACTTTCTAAGTGGCTCTTTTAAAGAATTAGTATATGCAAAATTGAGAATGGACTCCCCCTCATTTCATTCCAAACCTCTATGACAGAAATGTTGGTCTCTTTTTTTCCATGTAATTATAATAAATGGGGACTGAAGTTTTTAAGCTTCTAAAAGGACACAAAAAGCTGTGCATATGACTCAAACTATACTCTTCTGAAGTGATATGATAGCTTTGTGTGATGAAAACAGTCATCACTCAATAGTGATCTTCCCTTCCAATGAGCTACAGTATTAGCTACTTACTTCAATTTCAGTATCAGTACTTCATATTTCATTATGGTTCATATGATTCTTTTATGGTGCTTTTTGTCTTTTTGGAGATGAAAGCCTCATGCATTTTCATTATATCAAAAAGAATGGTCAAGATATTCCCGAAAAATACACATTTAATGAAAACAAGAAAGCTATAGGGGTTTGGAAATTACATTAAAGTGCCCATATTATGCTATTTTAAAGGCTCCTGATTTAGTTTTGGAGGTCTCCTACAACAGGTTTACATGCATCAAAGGTCAAAAAACACTTTTATTTTCTTATAATATACATTGCACATCACCACAGTGTTCAGTGATTCTCAAACGACTCGTTGGATGAATCAGTCTCTCTAAATCCCTCCTTTCCATAAGACTACTCTGTTCTGATTGGTCAGATGGTCCAGTCTGTTGTGATTGGTCTACCCCGTACAGCGCATGTCGGAAAAACAAATGCCCATTACTATGAACTTCAGTTCCGTGCGGAGGTTTCCTAAAGCTCAGCGATTGTACACACTGTAAAGACAGTAACGATGACGTTGATTTTACCATATCAATCCGAGCGTAGATCTTGAGCAGAACGTTTCTCAGTGATACGCTAGTCAGTTTGAGGTACATTATGAGATGATGCAACTGTAATTCCTCACCATCAGCATTAACAAGAGTATGTCCATCAACAAACCCATGTGTATATTTCTAATTTATTGCGGTGCACATGCGGGAACTGTATCAATAACGGTGCATATGTTAAGAACTAACGCGAATGACTGCTGTAACATTAAAGTTTGCAAAACAAATCTTGCTCCATCCTTTATCTTTACTCAAAGTAGTAAGAACAACAGACAATCTGCATTAATAAGCACAGTTTTAGGTAATACTGCAGCCCACAGCTGATTTGCAGTAGTATTTTAGTAAGACAGTAATAACGCGAGTTAGCCGGAAACGTACACAATATAAAACACAAAACTACGTATTCTGAACACCAGGTAAATCAATAATTAATACAACTTACAGGTTGTGATTCTGAGGAGCAAGCCGGTCCAAATAAACTGGGTACTGACTCATCTTTCAAGTGCAAGCGTTTTGCGAATCCCGTGTTGAACTCAGAGATTTGAGAAGCAGTCGTCAGTAAAATGACGTGTTTGAGGGCGGGACAAGTTGTTCACGGGCAGGCAACGTACAACATAGGCGGGCATTATGCAAATATAATTTCTAGTGACGTAGAACTGTCACACAGTAAGATTCGAACAAAAAACGACTTGTTAAAGGGATAGTTCACCCAAAAATGAAAATTTGATGTTTATCTGCTTCCCAGGGCATCCAAGATATAGGTGACTTTGTTTCTTCAGTAGAACACAAATGAAGATTTTTAACTCCAACCGTTGCAGTCTGTCAGTCGTATAATGCATGTGAATGGTATCAAAATCTATGAGAGTAAAAAAAACTAAAAAAACATGCACAGACAAATCCATATTAAACACTGCGGCTCATGACGACACATTGATGTCTTAAAACCGAACGGTTGGAGTTAAAAATCTTCATTTGTGTTCTACTGAAGAAACAAAGTCACCTATATCTTGGATGCCCTGGGGGTAAGCAGATAAACATCAAATTTTCATTTTTGGGTGAACCATACCTTTAAGGTAGACTGGGTAAACCCAGCCTGATCTGCCGGCGATTTGATTTCGCCCTGCAACTCAGTCTGGAAACCTGTACATTCATTTCTACTGCTTCTGTTACACTTTTGCGGGAACCAATCACAGACTCGTTTATCACGCCTCTTGTGGTCTGATTGGTTGAAGGACCATCCAATTGCATACAGAGTCATTTGAATTATGCTCGTTGATAACGCCTCTTGTGGTCTGATTGGTTGAAGGACTATCCAGTTGCGTACAGAGTCATTTGAATTATGCTCGTTGATCACGCCTCTTGTGCAGTAGAAAATACATAGCAGACTCCCCAGAACAATGTTCAATCTTAAATTGAGCTTGGTCTGGTGATAGCCAGACAACCTTTAAGGTGGTTCAGAGTCGATTCTTTCTTTTGGGAGACAATAACTTTATTTATCGTACACTTTCGACTTTACAACTTTGCAGAATGTTTATATTCACAAACAGCTATATTACACGCTGCATGAAAGGCAATATTCGAAAAACCATGATAGGGGCACTTTAAAGCAAGTAAATAATGACAGAATAATTCATTTTCTGCTGAATTGTTCCTTTTAATATATTTATCTTTTAATATATATATATATATATATATAAATAAAATAAAAATAAAAATCTAAGAAAGTCAGTGAATAATGACAAAATTATTCATTTTTTGCTGAATTGTTCCTTTTAATATATTTCTCTCTCTCTCTCTCTCTCTCTATATATATATATATATAAAGAGAAATATATTAAAAGGAACAATTCAGAAAAAAATGAATCATTTTGTCATTATTCACTGACTTTTTTAGATTTTTTTTTTATTTTTATTTATTTATTGTCAATGTGTCACTGAACTCAACCAGCATCCAGTGGTATATGTGTGTGTATCCATTTATCGATGGATCTGCCTGCATCTTTGTGTGTTGGGAGGCTGCCATTTTTCAGTCTAAAGCAACCAGAGAGCTTTTAAAATTAAAAACACATTTTGTCATTGGGTGTGTATGACTGGAGGGCCAACTCACACACGCTGAATAAATCAGAAGGTCAAGACCATTACGAGGGCAACTCCCCATGGAGCAACCCAACACACACGCAAATGCACTCAGGAAATCTGTCATAAGTCATTGACACTGCATACTTTGATTAATCATATAATCCAATTTCTCTCATATCACGATTCACTGAAGCGGTGCATCTTTCTCTGATTTTGGTCATATGTGGTCTTTTTAATCCTGTTCCAGCTGCCTGACTTCACTCTGTGGTGGAAAGAAATTCAACAGAGAGATGAGCTTTATAACGGTTCAACATACACTATAGTTCAAAAGTTAGGCGTCAGAAAGTGTTTTCTTTTTTAAGAAATAAATACGTTTATTCAGCAAGGACAAGTTAACCTTAACTGTCACTGTCCCGCTGGCGGAATGCTTGGCGCTCTTTTTTTTTTATCGCCTTTTTTATATCACATATTTTAGTAATTATCATAAATTAGGTATCATTCGAAAGCTTACAATCTCAGAATTCATCCTGTGAAAACCGTTTTGAAATTGGACGTTGCGTTACCATATAAACGGTACTCTAAATTTTTTTAGCAGGCTCCTCCCCTATTGGGTGTCATCATGTTTCATATTACAAAATTTATTTTAACTATTTTTTAGTCAAAACCTTTTCTAATCTTGACGAAACACATATTGTCGGAAAGAGTCTCAAGGTTCCATATGTTGTGATAAAAGTGATATTTTGACAGAAATGTATTAATTTGTTACGGGAGAATGCATCAAAACAAAATTCAATGGAATGTGTGTGTAACCCAATGGCTATTTTTGGTATTACGCCTAAACAAAATCTCATGGGACCTTCAATTTTTGTGATATCAACTTCAAATTTGGAACACAACTTGGGTAGACATGGCTTTGATTTTATAGTCATTTTAGAGTAAAAAAATGTTTTGTATATAAAATAAAAAATATTTAGTACTGTACATTTAGTTTACAGTAAATTTTAACTTCCATAACTTTTTCATACTATCTTTGTTTGAAGTGCTTCAAATATCTGCTGAGTGTCTTCTTTAAAACAAGATCAAACTTAGGCCTGTATTACAAAGTATTCTTGAATTACAACCATTTAAGTTTGGATAGTGCATTTTCACGTCTATTCTCAAAAAGGGGAGTGACAGTTAAGGGGTTAAATTGATCAAAAATGATAGTAGAGATGTTTGTAATGTTACAAAAAATTCTGTTTTAAATAAATGCCATTCTTTTTAACTTTCTTTTCAAAGAATCCTGAAAAAAAAAGGTAGTGCGGTTTCCACAAAATATTAAGCAGCACAACTGTTTTCAACATTGATAATAATAAAACATTTGTCTTGAGTACCAAATCATCATATTAGAATGATTTCTGAAGGATCATGTGACACTAAAGACTGGAGTAATGATGATGAAAATTCAGCTTTGCCATCACATGAATAAATTACTTTTTTAAATATACTTTTTAAAATAGAAAGCAGTTATTTTAAATTGTAATAGTATTTCACAATATTGAGGTTTTATTGTATTTTATATTCAAATAAATGCAACCTTGGTGAGCATAAGAGACTTCTTTAAAAAACATTAAAAAAATGTACCAAATATATCGCTACTGAAAACCCTCAAATCATTCAGACTGGTTTGTGAACTTGATCGACAAATTTTGAAAAAGAATTTGAATGATTAATTCACAAAATGGCTTGTGAGCTAGGGCAAGTGTCTTGATTATTAGTAAATAACAAATACCTTTTTCTCACACAAAACTATCTTATGCCTTTTAGAAGTCTTGGATTCTCATGCACATGGTGCTTTTATTGTGCTTTTTTGTCCATTTTGAGGAAATGATGGCAGAATTTTCATTTTTGGATGAAGTTCTTAATTAGCTTAACCAGCTTCACCAATAAATTCCTTAGTATTAAAGTTTGCCGCACAATTCATCCCACACAGTTTGTGTTTTGGATATGAATAGTGTGTCAAATCATGTAGACTTTCTAATTGCTTGTGTGTTTGTAGAGTTATGGCAGCTAAACAGGACGTGGCTGTTCCAGGCCGAAGAGGGGCGTCTGCCACACTACAGTATGTTACTGGACGAGACTCAGGAAAGGCTAATCGTTGGTGGAAAAGACATCCTGTACTCTCTCAATCTGGAGCGCATCACTGCCCCTCACAAAGAGGTACATGCATTTACGTACATGTTCTCAGGATTTGGGCAACATGTCTGTCCAGCATTGTCATTTGAGTATGTGTGTGTGTGCACGTGTGGTACAGTTTATCAGCTCATTTGGCATTTGAGTGTACGTTGCGCAAGTCGTTTTACGTCTGTTGCTAAATAAATCTCGGCATAACTACACACATACTTATTAAATAAATAAAATCAGCTCTCATGCAAATAGAACACAGAGATGGATTGCAACCATCTGCTCCCTTACAATTCACGGATATTTACTAATCCTTGTGCCCGTTTTTCAATTGTTGCATTGAAACTGTTTATGTTGCACTTATTGTCGTGGATGCAGCATCACACAAAAGTAGACATTTTTGGTTTTCGAATTCATTGTAGAAATACAAACACAGGTGTATGTGTAAATTAATTTCAAACTAAAGTGTCTGATCGCATACAAATGTCGCATTTTGGCTCCTAGTGGCAGTCGCTTGGAACTTTCAAAATGGTTGTGAAGCAGCTGTTACTCTCTGCTTATTCACCATGGTAAAATAAATGTACTGTATCCACACAAGACAAATGACCACTGATTTGTTTGAAAGAGAAGAATATTGGGTTTTCTAGGGCTAATCAACATGAATAGTTATGTAAGAATTCTAAAACAATCATTACGGACATAATTATTCATAACCACACATTTATAATGTTTATAACGATTTAGTGCAAAAATATTGGTAATTTTTACCTCACGCTCATAGTTGTAATAAGAACACATCACATTGGTCAGGCAGTCGCATACAATCTTTAAAAAATTCCTGTGTTCTGCAACTCTGAATGATCTTCAAAATAACTTTGAATATTATCACTTGATACTATTAAGTTTATAATAGGTGCAAGTTGATGAGGCTACCAGGAACATAAATCTGCATATAAAAGATAAAAAAGGGTCTTCCTCCTCCTCCTGTCTAGTTGGTTAGCTATGCCTGTCTTGTGTGATCAGATTAAGTTAGGGGCCATATCTTCATTGTGATTGGTTGATCAGAGACCAATCAGTGACCAGGCATTACTCATATTATAAAAACATAACATTTTATTGGTTTAAACCAAAAACCATGTGATGTCTATTCCAATGGCTGCAGGATCTGAAGGGCTTAAGTAGAGACATACTTAGTGGACTTGAAAAAGCCTGTTTATAATTATTATAATAAAGCCAGGATTATAATTAGTGGGTTGTAAAGAGTTATAATTAAACTGTAGTGGACTTGCATTTGGAAAACGCTTTATCCAAAGTGACATTGCATTCAAGGTATAGCTACATTTTATCAGTTCATGCATTCCCTGGGAATCAAACCCATGACCCTGGAATGCAGGAATAAAGACAGCTTTTTCATGGAACCACAGGTCAAAAAATATAACTGTTTTTAGCCAAGTAGAGCAAAAGCATTTCTGTGCCAGAACAACATTACCAGAACTAATCTGCCTGTCTTTCTGTTTTAGATTCACTGGGCGAGCTCTGAGGAGCAGGTGGAGGATTGTTTAATGCAGGGCAGAGAGAAGGTAAATCTGTTATGCATCCTATATATGTGACAGAGTGGTATCCTGTTACATGACTACAATGTTAGATGAATTTTAAAAACATTCTTAAAGCTTTTTTATCTCTTTATCTTCCTCTTTGTCCCTCTCTCTTAGCCGGAGTGTGCAAACTACATTAAGCTGGTGCAGCATTATAACAGCACCCACCTGTTAGCGTGTGGAACTGGAGCCTTCAGCCCAATGTGTGCCTATATCAGAGTGGGTCAGGGAACACAGGTAAATCTTATATACTAGGAAGAAATCTTTTAAAAAAACATCTTGAAAAGAAGATCAATGAGCAATGAAAAGTTTGTAAGATAATAAAAAGGGCAGTCAGTTGAACACATCAATTTAGTATAATAAATTAAAACTAATTACAATAATGAATTTGAATTGTCTTAAAGGGGTCATGATCTGCATTGTTTTATTATTTTATAATGTTTCCTGGGGTGCACTTATAATGTTAGTATGATTTTTACATTTATTTAGAAATAAAAGGCATTTTTCCTACCCTGATTTTAGCCTCTGATTTGACCGCTGTGTTTGAAGGGGCGTGTCTGCTGTGAGACTTCAATGTAAATGCAGACTGCTGTGATTGGCTAACATCTTTGCATATGAAATAAGTATTAGTGGAACTCTCTCAAAAACTTTTACCACATTTTTTCTATTACAGCTCTCCAGGTTAACTAATCGTGAAAAGTGTTGATTATAGCATTATATTTAGACCTATGGCATTATATTTAGATCGTGGCATGAAAGGTTGCAGTGATGAGCATTGTCGAGTTGAGTGCATGAATGCAGTGATCTCGTCATTGCAACTCGATTTCTGCACACTAACGAATGCTTTCATCAGAACTAACTGTGCGAACACAATGTAAATAAGAGATGCGTTGATTATAACGGGAATTTTGTCGAGAGTCCAAAATGGTTACTGATAAACTCGCGCTGTCTGATTGACAGCTCCAGCGATTGTAAAGCGAGCGTTCATTGATCGCTTTCTATATATAATTTAATCACAGTTTAAATAACAGATAACTTTCATCCTACTTTTCATCCTAAACAATGTGGAATTGACCGTTGAGTCACTGGTTTGATTTACTGACACATAGACAAAGAACATTTGACTGTACATGAATCATTAGATATCAGAAATCACTGGTCACAGATCAAGCATTATAATTAACACAGTTACTTCCATGTTGTCGTATTACTGTCGAGTCCATATCATAAAAGCCTGTTTGCAAAGTCTGCACCGAAATTGCGACTGATTTATCAAAGAATCCACAGTGAAATGTATCATACAAAAAAATAATGCTCAACTGAGACATTCATTGTTGAAAATAAATAACCACATTCCTAACATTAAGATACTTTGGAAGGTAATGTTATTTTTAGTCCAGTGATCCTGTATCGCTATTTTCTCCTCGTCATCTCACTAACACGTCAGTGGGCGGGGCCAAAGTTGCAATGATGAAGTAGGCGTTGATTTTCTTCTGCAGAGGCACTCTTTTCACAATGAATCGTTCTCTGGGCTTCGTTACAATAAAAGTTGTTTTTGGACTAACAAGGAAGTTTTCAGTTTTGAAACTTACAGGATATTCTTATAATATGATAACCTCTTATATGTCAAAAGCTCAAGGAAAATGTTATTTCTCAGTTCATGACCCCTTTAAAAAATATTGAAATGTGATTAATTGCAATACATTAAATTAATCGGCACATTGTGTAATTCATTTAACATTTTGAATTAACTTACAGCCCTGAATATATAACTGAAGATTTATTCTCTGAAAACAATTCTAATTACACAATAATTTTTAAATGAATGTTATCAGCATATTATAATATTTCTGAAAGATCATGTGACACTGAAGACTGGAGTAATGGTGCTGAAAATTCATCTTTGTCATCACAGGGATAAATTACATTTTAAAATATATTCAAATAGAACACAGTTATTTTAATTAGTAATAATATTTTTTTACTGCATTTTTGATTAAATTAATGCTGACTTGATGGTGGGCATAAGAGAATGTTTTGACACATTACAATTTATATCTTGGCCACGAATTAAGAATTAGTTCCCTCGTTTTTAGTAAATTGTGGCCTTGTTGTGCTAATTTGTTCCCTTGTTTGCTTCAACTTTAAACAAGGAAACAAATTATTATAATGTGGCCAACTATTTAGTAATACAAGGGAATTAATTCGTAAATCTTGGCCACGGGGCTCTGCAGTTTGAAAAACACTGTGGCCTCTTTTATCGTTGAAACCTTTTTTGTTTTTCAAAGTTAGAAGGTGAATGAACACCATGACATTGGCATGTTTTAAAACCATAATGCGAGACACAGTTGTTGACAACAAATGCCTCAGTCACCACAGCGTCTTTGAAGGTTTTTATTGTATCGGATACAGACTGAGGTCGTCAAAAATGCTCCGGTGTCGCCTTGTCCTTCTGTCCTGTTTCTGACTTATATTCTAGAAAACATGTCTTGAGGAGGTCCTGTTTGCCTTCTGAGGAATGTGTTGTAGTGACTCACAGATGAATTATGTCCAGTGTTGTGCTGTTGTTTGTCACCAGAGACTGTACTGGAAACTACCCCTGTAGTCTGCGACTGTCACTCTCACTGTGTTCCACACATGAGGGAGTCGTGCAGAGACT